>JAQGBY010006946.1:0-12391 GCA_034698785.1 Mycogona germanica | reverse complement strand
CTGAGTTCGCGTCCAGCGAGTCATTCAATTCTAAATATTATATCCACGCGGCTTCAAAAATTAGGCTTTATATATGGTATCTAGTTAGTTTTCTTTGTACGATCAACGAAATAAAGAGTTTGTTCATTGCTGAACCTGGGCGCAGTGATAATGCATGTTCTCAGCCGGATCAAGATTAAGTCACACCTCTATCACACACAACGTCTATCGCGGTTTCAGATTTTTATATCTTACTCTCCGTGACGACTGACTGAGAACGACACCGACAAAAGCTCGAAGACCACTTGACGGCCCGCAGACACGCTCCGACGCTAATCGGATAGATCACGCGAGCGCTAAAAATACTTCCCTACCCAGGTGACATCTCGATTACTGATAAGGGCGACCGCAACACCCCTACATCTGATACCAGTCACGAACTTCGGCTATGCAATTCCGAAAAGTGACATGAATAAGGTAAATCGTGAAAGGGGTTAGACGGTTGAGGAGGCTATGAAGTTGTCGATTAAGAAAGACTAGACATTATTTGCAGCTAACTACTAACTACAAGATCTCTCAAGTGTCACCAACCACTAAAGAATCACTTTCTAGTTAAGTAATATGTGCACAGACAAGGTAAGAGTTGCTAACTGAATCGCAAAAACCAAATCAAATATAATATCATATCGATGATTTGTAAAAAAAAATGTTTGTTAAGGAGGTTCACCGTTGATTCAACATCTTAAAACACCTCCAGAGGGCAACCTGGAAATTTTGCCTAACCTAGGCTGCCTAGAAAAGGGATCTTTAACGTCCCGATATCGTACAGGTATGGGTCATGAGTTTACTTTTTATTCCGAAAGAAGTCGTGTGAAGAAATTTCTCTCGCCCGAAAAATTCCGAAGGAGTCGGCCGGAATCGAAACCGCGATCACGGTTTTTTTTAGGTGAGTTTGTACAAGACTGCTCAGCAGACGTTTTGGTCCACGCCAGTTCAATAAGATTGAGTTGTTATATCATATGACAAGGTAGGAGATTTCATCTGCATGAATAATTTCGTGCGCATCAGTAGTCTAGTGATGATCGATGCAAGGCACAAATGATTCGAGCCAAATGCGAGAAAGCACCACGGGGGGCCAAAAAAAATAAATAAAGGAAACAAGGAACGCGGTGTGCCCACTCCAGCGTGGAGCGACACTTTCTTGAGTCAAAAGTCGACCGTCCATCAGGTCCCGCTCGGTCCGCCAATCATGACGGAAGGACGTTCCACACACACACACAGCAAAAACTACGGTGAGCCCACCAGGCTGGCAAAATTGACGTGCGCTCCTCAGTCACTTTGCATTCGCTCGGGTCACTGACCTGCCTCCAAAATTAAATCGGGGAGCGGCCATAACGACCAGACATAAAGAATAGCCGACCGACTAATTTGATCAAGCACATACTGTTAAAAATTCCTCGAGTGCCAAGGCAGAGATAAGAAAAACAGCTTTACGGACAGCACGAAGCTCAATAAATGAATCATTATTATACCCCGCTTTTTAAAAATTCAATTCTGACCGAGTCAGTCATTGTTTTGTAGAGGGTTGGACTTATATATCGTACCATATTTATCGGCACTACCTTTTAACCCATTAACCGCATAACCCATGAGGCCGCACCCTCTCTTACACAACAGGAATCTGATTTCAGGACAAGACCAACATAAGATCCTGCCTTCAACTTTAATTGTCCAATTAAGTCCTACTATTCCAGATATTTTATGATTAGACCAGAATGAGGAAACATCTCGTGTTCAACAATAGAGAATCGGTTGTTCCAAGACTTGCCAATGGAAAACGAGGACTGCTACTCACTTGGCACATCTATCGAGTCACTAGAGTCTCCCGACACAATGGATTGTCCGGAGTCGTCCTCGTACTCATCCCACACCGTCCACTGATCGGACGGTCCCATCATGTCCTCTACTTTCGTCAGTCCCTCCTCGAAATAGGGCCAACTCAGGGCATCCGTCATAGTCAAAGCACCAAAACACACCCGGAGACAGCCAAACTGGCAATCAAAACTATCTATTCACTAAGACACATTACACGAGCCCTAGGCAGAGCGAATAAAGGAAGATCTCGCTACAGAAAATAACTAGTCCAGAATAGCACAGAAACAGATCACTGAATATCGTATATCTATCAACGACGATCTGATAATATATTTGTAAGTGGAGTGGTTACTGTTGAGTCATCTGATACTCGGAGATCAACCTATATCGTACCAAAAGCACACAAATGCGTCATCAAAACGGCTGTAACTTGTAAGTTATTAATGTGATCTGTACATGTACACGCTTAAACGATATCAAACTTAGGAGCGCGGGTGTAATGCATCCTAAATAGTTAGACCTTCGATCCTTGAACCCACTGGATATCAGTCTACGACTCGTGTCATCAAAACCATTTGATATAAATACTTATTAGTATCTAGAATGGGGTTTCCGTCATTGGCACTCGTACATTAACTGCGTAAAACTAGGCCGTAGTTTAATCTGTACATGGTGATGTGATTGTGAAATCCTGAATACTGTTTTTCAATCGTAAATATTTGAAGATTTATTTATTAATTTACGTAAAGCGCCTCAACGAAAAACAATTTCTAGAACTATTCTAGAACTATAGCTGAATTTCAAATTAAAAATTGTGGATGCTGTATGGACGGACAATAACTATTGCAACACAGGCGGTCGATCACGTCACACGCGTGTCCCATATTTACGGCACATAAATAAAAACGTCGACCCATATTTTATGGCGATTCCCCCAACACATTGTCACACCCACTCACCCCCGCAGCGTATTTACATAATACAGCGTAATCTGTATGGAGAGTGGGCGACTGCAGTGGAGGCAATTCGGGTGTGGGTGGGGAAATGTTTATGGCAGATGAGGAAAAAAAACGTCCACCAGCGGCTGCCCCGACAATACTGGCAACCTCGAATTAGGACTCGAATTACATCTGAGAGCCAGAGGGAAAAAAACATAAGAATTACGCATTACTCAGGCAGCAACTCTGTTCACTCTGAGCCTTCAAACATTCCGCTCTGACGTAATCACGCCTGAAACGAAATAATATATTCCGGTTGCGTGTATTAAAAACGAATGTCTTCGCAATCTTCACTATCGGTTTACTTACAAAATAACGGGACACTGAATTCAGAACCACGAACCGAATAAAAATACAACATTATTTAGCTATGTTACTTTATTTTTACCCGGTTTCATAAAACGAGGGAATCCATGATAAAATATTTTTCTAACTGTTTTAAACTATCGATGGTTCACAAACAAATTTTGTTTTAAGACTATCGCGCATCACCACATGGTTTTCGGTTGTCTAAAATCCACAATCACCTTTGCTTTTGTGACATCATTCGCCAAACTACCACACTCGGTGCCCACAGCTAATCAGGTCATTGTTGACTAAATCCATAGCTCATGAACGAAACATAAATAACTGAATGAGTTGCGATGACCTTAGAATTTGCGTAAACTACATCCAGTGTAAATTTCATGTCACCACGTTACACCATTGGTGAGCTAACGAATTACAGGCGATCACAAAAGCAGGAAACACCAGCTTTTGTTTTATAGTATTAGAGATTACAGTCTTGACAGTTAATCGTGCTGTAAACGCTCCGCTGAGGAATTAATATTTTGACATAACAAACCCCGAACTTCCTGTTTGACATTACGCAGATATTCAGATACAGAGAAGATGAGCGGATAGAAAGATAGAAAGGCCAGGTGGGATGCTCTTCGAAAAGAGGGGTGGGGGGACTAATCTGTGTGGGGGTAGACATGGCTTGTTGGTGAAGAAGTTACATTAGCTTTTCCCACACGAGTGAAAATTCGGTTGCCCGTTCGCGCGGCCTCAAAAGTTCACTGCACATCCCCCCAAACACCGTTTCCACTCCCGAATCTCCGAAGAGCTTCAGAAACACGATTCTCCACTAGACGGCGCTCTCTCAAATTGCGCCTAGACACCCTTGTTCGGTGGTTACCACCTAATGACTGAATATAACGGCGTACCCCATCACGAAGGACTTTGAAATTCCGAGTGAAAATAATGGTCACTCACGCGAGCCAATAAAAAATTCCACAAAAAAAAACGCTTAACATTAAAAAAGAAATACCGTACGTATGTTAGGTGTTGATGTGCCGCGAAAAACCAGACAGAAAAAGCAGACGTATCTCGTCTGTATACATTCGGTAGAGCGGAATCGCACAGGTTTAAATAATCGTCCCGCAACATTTGAATAAAAGATTGAAACTGTCGGGAAAATTTACATTCAGACAGCGCACGTCATCACAAGTAGTCCGGATTTCAGATGTGCATGCAAAAAGCAAACAAAAGGAAAACCTCGAGTGTCAACTTCACCAGATTTTTGTTTGTACAGGTACAGGGGTACAGCTGCTTACAAAATGAGTTCTAAATTACGATTTTAATGTTTCGAACTGAAATATCAGACACGAAACAAATTGACCTAAAATAAGAATTAATAAGCATTTATAACTTTAGTCGAAATGATTAAAAAAATAAATATCGGTTACGTTCACATTGTTCTGCGTTACCATTGTCTCATTACATGTGTTTGCATTCCGCGTTCATGTACAGTGGGTACATGTACCATAATGAAACAAAGCTTCCATCAATCTTTCTTAGATTTCTTTTTTCCCCCTCCTCCCCTGAAACATGACTTTTGTTACACATTCACGCATTCCCAATCAACGAGGTTATAAAAAATATATTCACACATGTTACCTTCATTTCCTACTTTCACAACCATTAATTTTGCCGAGCAAACCGTCAGAAAACAAAACAAAATTATTTTCATAAATCATGAACGTTATTGTGTAAAACTACCGTTTGTACGAGGAAGAAAGTATACGAACGAGCTCCTTAACAAACGATTTAAGTTTGTATACAAACCGCAGCTTCCACTTATTACATTGTTTGTTGAAACAATAAAATCCAAAAAAAATGCCTAATAAAACAAAAAACACGCGTAATGACGAGATCTCTCGCATGTCTCGAATGTGCACAGACTGCACATAAAAACAACGCAAAGAATTTAATCGTAAAAAGACTATTATTATACAGTACAGGTAAATTGTGTCGTGATCTACCTGTAGCTATTCATCAATGAACACTCGAGTACACGTCGAAGTTGGAATACACGATTAGCATAACTAAATAAGCGGAAAATGATGTTGAGATAATATGTAATTGTAGATGTACATGTACAGAGAGAGTATCCAGAAAATACAATTGATAATAAAAATAAGTACTGTAAATTATATTGGATAAACATTTATGAGAAAAACCAGATATCGAAAATCGAGAAGGGGTCAGTGAATTATGTCAAAAGGAGTTGTTAATCTTA
The DNA here is from genome assembly GCA_034698785.1 of Mycogona germanica. NCBI lineage: Eukaryota > Metazoa > Arthropoda > Diplopoda > Chordeumatida > Chordeumatidae > Mycogona > Mycogona germanica. The sequence continues at coordinate 6,979 of JAQGBY010006946.1, read as the reverse complement.
AAATATATTCAAATAAATGCTGTGATAATGGCTCATACAAAAAAATATCAATAAAATCAAACTTCTTCAGACCAGGAATTAAGCTGCACAATATTTCTTAAAAAGATCTTTATATTTCGGATATGTGACATCAAAAAATAATTACACGAAAAATAAGCTCTGTGATTTTGGTCATTCCAGAAAAAAGACCATTCTGAAAAAATTTGAAAGAAATAACATAAAAAAGATTTGCCTTATTTTCTGAGAATTTTAGAATTATTTTCGATAAGATTAATGATTCAAAAAAAAAATCATGTGAATACTGAAAATGAAAAAACACCATTTCGAAGTGCAGTCTACTGTATCGCAAGTCTGACGAAGGTATACAGTAAATATATTTTTTAATCCACAAAGAAACAAGCTAAGCTGATTGACCGTTATCTCTTTCTTAAAGCAATAGTTGACCACATTCGTAGATAATATGTAAAGTGAATCAAGGTGTGCTGCCTTCGATTGGCGGACCTCCCACGTTTCTCTACGGTTAAGTAATCTGCGTGCTCACTTTAAAATATATAATTTTCCGTAATCATATCTGCAAAAAATAGTTCTGCGCTATTGTTTACTTTAAAATCAGTTCATATAGAAATATGTGTTTGTCTACGCCTAATGTGCGTAGAAACTAGACAGCCCTGCGAAAAAAGAATGACCTTTCCATTCTGATTTCTGATAACGATGGGAAAACAACGAAAGATAAAAATATAATTGCCCCTTCCTCATAACCTCGTCAGTCCCATGTAAGCAGTCACACCAACTGTCTCACTCCGAAAAGAAAGGTTACAATGACGAAAAAACCTTATTGATGAAAGACAACCATGTTGGATTCGTTTCCGCATTCGAGATCCAGTTGCCCGAAATAAAATCTCTGAAGAATCATTTGAAATCTATGGAAAAATCGAATATCTGAAAACACAGTTTTAAAATACGATTCTTTGATTAAATGTATTGACTGCAACAGTGTTGACGTCAGGCTGTAAAGTATATATACAGATGCTCGTATATTTTTTGAAGAGGCTTAACTTGTTTGACTGTTGGATTTCTCACACGCCGAGCACGAAGATAACGTAAACAAGAAAAATAAACTCCCCCTGAACCCCTTGCATAAATACACAGCCAAGTTTGCCAGCTAAAATACAGATAGGGTTCGGATTCCAAAGAGAAATAAACTTCTCTCATTCGCCATAAACAAAGCAGGGAGACTGTGGAGGATTCACGCCAACTGCAAATTCCAAACACTGAACCTCTCTCGACCCACCAAAGTGTTGCTGATTGGCCAGGTACGCACTCTGTATACACTCCTGACTAGCTGAACATGACAGTACCGGGTAGTTTATGACTGTGAGTAAAAACAACGAAACAAGATTTAAGGCCACGGCTATAACAGCAGGGTTACGCCGGTTCGAGGCCATGTCTGCACAAACAAGTCGAGATAAAATACCCCCCCCCCCCCTCCGTCCCCTCACTTAATTTTCCTTCCCACCGAAATAAAAGGAGATATTCGAACGACTGTGGCAGTCCAACAATTATTATTTTTATAGGCTTGAAGTCGTGTCTATTCATTTTATATTGTTAGAACAATTTATAATCCATCAACCTTTCAAAGAGCCATTACAGAGGTCAGATTATAGATTATTTGATGGTGGAAAATGTGACGTAAGTTGAAGTTTTTTCTACAGTGTGAGATTCTTCCTTGGAAGAAGAAATTGACAGATTCATCAAATTGAGTAACGAAATTATCAATGCCACCGATCTGCTAATATTCTCCACTGGATCTGCTGGGGAAATCGGGCATGCTATTTGAATAATAATTTATACATATATATATACATATAGAATATTAATTATATGTATATATAAATAATATAATAAATATAAAATATTTCCCATTTGCACACCAGCAGATTACACATGTGCACAATTTTTATGAACACTCAACAACATTACAAAATTGATAGGAAATATAACGTTAAATGAACTTCAATTCCAAGTACATTTTATGATCATGGAGAATACCGACATTACGACAACCCAATTTCAAAAGATCAAAAACAATAATTCACTAATCAGCGAATTTTTTAACACCTGGACAAACAGGGTAGAAACGATCAAGAATTCCTGTAAATGTTATCAAAACAATCTAGTGGTTTTATACTGATTTGTAACACCCTGCTTTTATAGTGCATGTTTATTTGGCATAATCACTAACTGAAAAACAAAACCCAGAAACGGTATTGGGGGAATCCCAGGTCAGTGATGTCCTAATGACGACACAGTCGTAGTTTCACATGTTTCTGATTCACTCACCGATACTGTAGGAGCTGGACGACGGTAGCAACAACAAGTCACAAGAAAATCAAAATATAGAAATCCGATCGAAAAAAACGATATCGCGTTTGTTATTCCTGGAGGCTGATCCAATCCAGCCACACACCGCCACCGATCCACACGTCGTAATGTCAACGAATTTCAAGTTCCTCGCACAAAATCCGGGGAGCCAACGGTCGGAGCAACAACAACAACGTAAAAACTCGCGTCAAAGATAACAGGCAAAGAGGGTGTCGACCGCGCCAACAAGTTTTTCCAAGTGCCAGTCGTCGTCGTCGTCGTCGTTATCGTCGTCAGTCCAAAAGCAACTGTTGGCCAGCAGAGCGCCTATGGGGCATAGAGGAAGGAGGGGGTTGGCGCCAGAACGAGCGACAGGTGCGAACCGGCGCACCACCGAACGCAATCGCAACAACAACGGCTCTGTGTCTACCTGCGGGCATGCGCACAGAATCGCCGCTCCCCTGCCGACCTGACACAACACCGAACGCACCTATAGCTGGTCGCACGAACTGCTGGGGATGGCGGATGAATATAGTGGAAGGCAGCTGGCACAACCGAACGACCTCTCTCTTATGCTAAAAAACGATGCACATTTGCTCAGCAAAACTGCTCTCAATTGACTCATCCGTATGGGTGGGTTGTATACCAAGCAGAATCAACGCCGATGCTTTTACGTTGGATCACTATTGTCCGATTGGATCAGAGCCGGGAAGGGTCATACAAAGAGTTTGGAGAGCCGTATGGAGTGACGGAACTTAAATCAGAATTGATGTTTGGGGGGAAAACTAATTTCGTAATTACAGAAGGGGGTTTCATAATTTTCTTTCTCACAATTACACAAAGGCGATTAGTTGCCGAAAGAGGAGTTCGAAAGAGTCACTCCATCTTTCGTCCAGTGCAGTTCCGAAACCACTATATTTATGATATTTATGGTTTACTGAAGAGGAGACACTTTGTTCTGTTGAACACCTCGGTTTTGTACCGCAAATTCAAAGACTTCCTTGGTTTCGAGAAGACGCGACACAATCTTGCATTTCCTCGTTCGACTTGGGGTAATGATTTTCTTGAGTTATTATTTTTCAAATAATTTCATTTATTAACGAATTATATAACATAACATATTATAACAAAAATAATTTCAAAATTTCCAGAATTTTAAGAAAATAATTCTTGGGGTAATGATTTTCTTGAGTTATTATTTTTCAAATAATTTCATTTATTAACGAATTATATAACATAACATATAACAAAAATAATTTCAAAATTTCCAAAATTTTAAGAAAATAATTCTTGGGGTAATGATTTTCTTGAGTTATTATTTTTCAAATAATTTCATTTATTAACGAATTATATAAAATAACATATTATAACAAAAATAATTTCAAAATACTTTTAAAATAAAAAAATAAAAAAAATAATTTCAGAATACTCAAATTACTATTTAGTTTGAATCGAAAAATTTAATGTTGATTATTCCTCTCTTAATATAAATTCAAAAAATACTAACGTGAATCGGACTTCGCCTTTCCATCAACAATCGAACGATACAATAAAAATAATTACAACCGATTTAGTCCGATGAATCCAATTTTGCATTATACACACAGTACATGCGCACAGCTTTCGATCACAATCGATAACACCGTACCACAATTCACTTTAGACATTAACAGTCACGGGGATTTCCATTTTGTTGGCTACGAGATAATGTTTCGAAACCAAATCGAATTTCCCTCGCTGGTACGGGCTGTCCCAGCCAAAAGTGAGCTACTGTAAAGAACAAAAACCCCAACAACACAAGTTTCACTAAACCACCAGCCAGCGTAGCCAAACAGAATGAGGGTGATGTTTGGCGTTCTGGTCACGAACAAAAAGGGAGATGTGAACTGGAACCTTTTTAACATTAGAGTGGAGCCATCTCCTCCACGTTTCCACGTTTCGTTTTTCCAAAGCACGGTTGCTGCAGCAACGGAGCAGCCGTGCGTTGCTAGAGTTCGAATCCCACAGGTGACGCAAATAATTGTTTCTTACTCAACCATGTGCACAATAATTGTTGAGGGAAAAAAACTGTAATAACCGATCACATCATCGGCTGGTCGACCATTTCTTGCCCATTTAAAAAGCAATCAACTTAAACAGGTTTCATTGATTAAGAGCGCTTACGTTGTCAAGTTTCCAACCAATATGGCGGCAAAAGTAACAAAATGGCGCTGTTCTGCGGCTACCTACATCTATTAAGTTATTGCTGGAGAGCCAATTGTTAAATTGCCACCACAATACAAAGATGAAAAGCAACTTCATTCTAAATCGGATACAACTCATTACAAATTTCCTTTTACTTCTTGTTCATGCGTAAATTCCGTCGACGAGCGAGAAACACGCGTCATCATCACTGGGAAAATATTATGAGTGTCCTTATGTTGGGTTGTGGGCGTGGGGAATTTACGTTGGAAAAAACATCAACATTAATGTACGCGATTACAGTCAAACCAAGACCTACTCTCGCTGGTCAGTTCCAGTTTTGCTCGATACAGAGTATAATTTGCTCTCGATAACTTCTTAAATACCGTCAAAGTCCAAAGCTGTTCAAATTTCAGTTACCACACATTACAGGACAGGCGCATACGGACAGGGTCAATAAAGAATAAACGTATTTAAACTGACAAAAAAAACACGCATCGGCAAAGTCCAGACGCACCCCCCGTTTCAACGCAACCCATCTTAAAGAGGCAAAACGTACGTGCCTTAGGAAATGATGTTGACCGCTAAGTGAAAGCGCAAGTAGCGCGACCGTACGCACTTTTTAAAGTACGCTTCACGCTTTGCTCACTCGGAAAATACATGATAAGGCGGGTTTCGTCTGATTGTTGGATGGTCTAGTCTAGATGACGTAGGTACATAGCTAGGGACCTACCTATTACACGATTGTATTTGTCATATTTCCGTGTAATGAAATGTCATGTCATGGAATCGTTTAATTTCGATCGGTGAGTGGAATGAATTATACAAATTTGATCGGACAGCTACCGATGGTATCGCCCAACTTTCATTTTAGAACGCTTCACTAAGTTGAAAACGGACGAAAACTTCGAATTTTCAAATATCGGGAGCTGTCCGATCAAATTTGTTTTTAATTCAACCCACTCACCGATCGAAATTAAACGATTCCATGAAATTACATGACATTCATTACACGGAAATATGACAAATACAATCGTGTAATAGGTAGGTAAAAACATTGCTATTAAAAGTTGCTAATAATCTCCTACAAACAGGCGATTGATGGACTTGATTTGAAATAGCCCGTGTCACTTCCGTGTAATTGTCTACTTTTACCGTGTCACGCCGTGTAATTGGCCTTTTCCCCCCTTATAGCAAATACCAACACCAACCTCCAAATTCACAATTACCGCCATGAGCGTCAATCAACCTATCGATATGTCCTAGCTCATCGATCTGTTTGATCCAACCGATCGATTACCGGGAATGCCACCAGAGGCACCAATAACTGTCACGCACAGAGACCATACAAATTCCAGAACTCGCATGCACATTTATATATCTTAGCTACGATGAAAGTTGAAAAGAACATTGCTTTCACTCCCACAAATGGCACTTGCAAAGTCACCTTGTACCATATTCCACCCACCACCACCACCATAACATCAGACGTCAATCATTTCTCTTTTCTCTCCAAAATTGGAGATACAGTTGGGCAAGCCGATGATGAGCGGCATATTAAAAGACACCAGGAGAAGCTCTGGCCTGTTACAGCGCCACTGTTGCGATGTGCAGCAGCTACCTGCGTGTCCTAACAGTGTTGTCCACGCTCGACCGAAATTGAATAGACATGTGCTCAACGTGACGCTGTTTGTTGTGTTGTTGCTTTTCCAATTTCGTGATTTAGCAGACCCGGAAAATGTTGCGCCGGCACTAGGGCGGCCGTAGGGGGTAGAGCGAGAGACTGGGGAAGGAGGGGTGAGGGGACGGAAATAGGAGACGAATTGGAGAGATTAGGGATTAGGCAATCCGGATGACAAGAGACAATCACTCTGTCAGTCAATACCATTCTTAAAATAATTTGCATTGGTATCATACAATGGGCAATTGGTGTTAACTCAACGTTTGGGTCTGGCAACATTCACAAGTAAGGGTGAAGTGGCTTATCTGAAGGAGCACTTAAAAATTGATTGGCTTTTCAGTTTCATAGTGGTTCGAGAACTTCCCGACACTCGAGATTGCAGCTCGCTGATCGAAACAAGATTTTTAATAAACAACTGATACGTGGGCGCGTGTTTTGTCTAAATATAAAATGTCGCAACATTTCGATTCATAAATATCCTCCCGAAAAAGCGAGATCGTCTCGAACGAACCCAATGAAGAAGAAGATATCAGTGAGAAAATTGACGCTATAGAGCTATTCTATAGTTATTTTGAATGAGAACTCTCTCGAAACAATCCTGAGCGTTTCCGGTGAGGACTCAGGAGGTCCCTGTCAGATCTTGGGGATGACATACATCGATAACAGCCGCCATCGAGCACACAAACGCGACTATACTTGAGTAAACAAAAAATTGTGCGTTCCCGCCGTAACGCTCCAAAAATTAACACCTCACGC
>JAQGBY010006945.1:0-12392 GCA_034698785.1 Mycogona germanica | reverse complement strand
AAATCATCACTTTTTAAAATTAATTCGCCGGTGGCATGTAGCACATTGGAAATTTAACGCGCCGATTAAAGGGTTAATGAATCTATTGGACCTTTCGTTGTTCCTGTTTTGCTTGGGTTAAGCTTGCTGATTTGTGCGCGTGATTTGGCTTCGTCGGGGGGTTTGTTTCTTCTATATCTGGACTTCCATTTGGCACAGTTGGGTTGTCTCTTGCGGTCAAAATTGTTTGCTTATTTTCTAGTGTTCGTTTTTGGTTTGATAGCTGGGATTGCTATGTTTGCATCGTGTTTGGACCTGGATGTCAGCCTGTCTATCGGGACTCGAGGTGGGATTCCCAATTGTGGGACTGCAGGTCAGGGAAGTCATGTAACTAATTGGCCACTTATTTTCTTGTTTCCACATAGTGGCGATTGGCTTCCCGCTACGCGTGTTGGACTTACTGACTGCCTGGACTGGCTATCCAGTGTCTTTTTGATCCCGCGTGAAACTGCCTTCCGCTTGTTTGATCGTGATCTCGAATTAATTTTGTTTTACGGCTTTTCTGAGGAGCATCGAGACAATCTTCTTGATTACTGGACTGGACTCATTGCTGTTATTGATGTCATCGATTTGACTTGGCGGTTTGTCTTGCCTGCTTGGTTATTGTTGATTGTGTCGCCACTGGAAAGTACGGATGCGTCTCTGAAGAGAATAGAGGCTGCTCAGGTGTCCTTGGAGGCTTCTGCTGCTTCGCTAAAGGCTCAAGCTGAGTCGACATCATCTGAGGTTCTCGGCATCAAGACTCAATTGGGTAAATTAAAAAATATACCTGACACTATTTCGGGGATCAATAAAAGATTGTTGGACGTCTGCAATGCCTCTGATGACCATGAGTTGCGTCTCTCTGACCTGAGTGGCAGACTTGATAATATAAGTATTTCGTCCATTTCGGCTGGTTCACCGGGTGATATGGCGGCCAAGCGTGAGTCCATGCTTAGGGAGGCGCGTCAAACACAGAAGGATCTCATTAACAATATTGTGGTATTTGATTTGCCTTTTTATGAGGGTGAGGACCCATTGATTCTCTTCACTGGACTATGTCGAATGATATCGATTGTCCTCAAGACTTCTGACATCGCGGCTATTCATCGATTACGATCCAGAGACGATGGCTCGAGGCTTTTGTTCGTCCAATTTTCCAACTTGGATGTCAAGCAAAGAATACTAAGAGCCAAGTCTTCTCTAAACGACCAGACTTCACCTAAGAACAACTTTGCTCTCCTTGATGCCAGATTCCCGAGTTGGATTCGTGTTCAGATCAGGGAGCACATGTCTGGTGAAAACTCAACTCTGCATGGAATGGCCAGGGAGCTTCTTCTTGGAGGAGAGCATAAGTTTCAAAGAGTTAACTTCTATGCTGGTAATGTTCGTGCTAGATACCGTGTTGGAATGCCGGATTATATCATTAGCTTTGTAGAGGACATCTATGCTCTCCAAAAGGACCCTACGATCAAGACCCCTCCACACTTCGCCATGTTGAGCTATACTGGTTTGCCTGATGGCCAGCCACGTAGTAGACGCCGGCGTGTTGCTGGACGTCATGTTGCCATGGATACTGATGAAATTGTTGATGGTTGTTTGACTGAGCCGAATTCCCTTGTTGCACCTCCTGAGAGAACTCCACGACCGGCTTCGGAATAGATGACGGTATCTCGACGGGTACTGTCGATGGTCTGGACATGATACCAGATACTGTTTTGTCTGTCAGTGACCTCAACATTTACTATACAAATATTCGATCATTAAATCGTAATTTTGATGAGCTTTGTGTGTCTATTGCAGATGTTATTGATCATTTGGACATCCTGATTCTGGTTGAGACGTGGTCTACGGCTGTTTCCACGTGTACCTTCAATTTGGCCAGTTTTGATCATTATGCTTGCACAATGCCGGGGACACAGAACTCAGGTGTCTCTATCTTCGTTCGTGTCAGCCCTAACTATACAAGCTCACTGATGGATGTTTCTGCACTGCGCATCGTCTCTTTTCAGGTCCTAGTATGTCAACTATCATTTTTATCCTCGAGTCTTCTAACTATTTCTGGTCTTTATAGGAGTCCGAGGGTGCCCAATGATTGCGATTTCGACACTGATTTTTCACGCCTATTGGGATTTCTGCCAAAAAACCACATCCTGCACGGAGATTTTAATATAGATGTATCATGTAATGCGTTGGGTTCCTCTATTGCAACAACATATATTGATACATTTTCTGAACACGGATTCGTGAATAAGATTAACATTCCTACTAGAGTTACACATTCCTCAGCTACTTTGATTGATCACGCGCTTTGTTCCCTCGATATGGGCCAGCTTGAGTCAATGGTCGTCAGATCTACTTTGACATATCACTACTCGATATTGTCTCTCTATTCACATCTTGTCCCTTGGACAAGCGGGGGCGACTCGCCGAGAGATGGGGTTACTGCAGCCACTTCCAAGTTGGACATTGACAAACTTGTGGCCGCCTTGAAGCAGGCATCTTGGGATGGTGCTTTGTCGGAGAGTGATCCTTCAGCAATCTTGGATGCTGTGTACGCTGTATTTGAAGACTGCAATAGCAGTTCTATGGTTCCTGTGGGCCCTTCCCATCAAAGGGATAAATCTTGGATCACGCAGGCCCTCAGGAAGGACATCCAGTTTAAGAACTCCTTACTAACACTATGGAGGAGGTATCCTAAAAATGTTAGATTGGCCTGTTACGCTAGGTCCACTCGGAACAGGGTAAACAGAAGAGTCAAGGCGGCTCGCGCTGACTTCTATTGCCAGCAGGTCTCGGGGGCTGTTGATAGTCGCTCCAGGTGGCGGCTCATTAAGGATTTAATTACTGGTGTTTCTTCAAGGCCTGCTCACATTATTCCCAACGAGCTGGACGGACGTACTGTTGGAGTGGACTCTGATTTTTTGGCATATCTGGCCTCCGGTATGGGTGCATATTTTTCTAATATTGGTAGTAATCTTACTCGTTCTACAAATCTTAATACATCATGTTTTGAATCTGGGCCATCCCAAGCTATTGATACAGAGAGTTTCATAATGCCTCTTTCAACTGCCAAGTCCGTTTCCGATGAAATTCGATTGGCTCGATCGTCGTGTGGGCCTGGCCCAGATGGGGTTTCTATATGCACTGTTCAGCGTATACAGGAAGTCATATCGCCCATACTTGCACATCTCTTCAATTCTATTTTTTCTTCTGGCTTAATTCCTCCACGCCTCAAGGAGGCCCACGTTGTCGTCATCCACAAGGGTGGTGACATTAACTCGTTTAATAACTACAGGCCTATCTCACTGCTTAATACCTTCCATAAAATACTTGAGCGGCATGTCAAAGGGGCTCTCGACAGACATCTTTCAATAAACTCTCTTCTTCATTCTTCTCAATTTGGTTTCAGGATGGGTAGGGGAGTCTGCGATGCACTTCATGAGCTCATTGATGGAGCTAGAGACTATCTTGAGGAGGGTTCTAGCACAGCCGCGACATTCTTCGACGTCAGCAAGGCCTTCGACTCATGTAATCATGAATTATTGTTGTTTAAGTTGACAAAGTATGGCATTGGGGGTTTATCACATGACTTTTTTAGGGATTATCTCAGTGGCAGACTTTTTAGCATGAAGTTTGACAACTTTATAGGGGCTAAATTTCCCATACGTACTGGGGTACCGCAGGGCTCCGTCCTCGGTCCTGTTTTGTTTAACTTGTTTATAAATGACATATTTAACCTTCATTTGCAGGGCAACTTAATAGCTTTCGCGGACGACGTCACTTATTTTGCAGGGGCTAGTGCGTGGCGGGATTTGGGATCTCTCATGCAGACTGATATAGATTTGTTGTCGAACTGGTATAGCAGGAACGGCCTCACAATTAACCGCTCCAAATCGGCGGTCATGGCTTTTGGCTACATCAGGAGTAAACCACTTTCATTGTGCCTGGACGGGTCTCTGATTCCCCAGGTCGACAGTGTCTGCTGCCTGGGGTTGACAATTCAATATAATCTTAAATTTAACTTGTACATAAATAAACTCTCGTCTAACCTTAACGGTGCTATAGCATACCTTCGGCGCGCTGGTCCCCATTTAAAAACAGTTCATAAACTTTTACTTTACAATTCTTTTTTTATTTCTTATGTTAACCTTTATATTGTTTTTTGGGGTTCGGGTCCAGCGTATTTAATTAAAAAAATACAGGTTCTTCAGAACACGTGTATTCGCCTTATAACTAATACTACCAGGCAGCAGCATGTCGTCATGGGCTCTCAGAGGCTTCATGAAAAGCTTGATCTCCCCAATATTTCGAAGATCTACCAGGTGCGATTGCTGGCTTTCTGTTATAAATACGAATCGCTCATTGCGCGTTCCACAGGATCGCCACTCTCCATCTATATCGTGAGAGACTTTCATCTGAAGTCGACTGCTTGCTTGCTCCTTCACCAGTGTGCCGTCTTGGGGGAGCTGTACGACTTCGACATGGTAGATACCTCACTGATTAACTTTAAGAGGAGAATGAAGTCGTCCCTGTACTATCTTTTCAACTCGGACCTTATACTTCTTTAACTCCCTATTTCTTCGGGACCCGGGCCGACGGTGGTCACCTCTGTCGTCTGGTCACTTGGGGGAACTCCCGGGCTTGTTGTTGGTTGTTTAAGATCATAAACCAGCAGTTTAGTTTTAACGAGGCCTGTGGCCTCACCTTTGTAACGCCTGGATTTAGATGTAAGAGCCACGTACCTTGTGGCCCGGGTCCCGAGGTTTGGGGTTCGCACATGGGCTTTATCGGGCTGTCGGCTGGGGTGGGGTCATGACGAGGTTTGTTTCGGTCGGATTGGAGTGCTGGTGATATTTGTGAGACACTGTCGTTCTTGGTTAGATTTTATCTTTTGCACTTGCCACGCTGTAATCTGAGTGTTATTCCCTGATGTCCGATGAGGGTGATTGTGGCTAAATATTGGTATATCCTTTCTGCTGACTTAATAATGCCAGTTGGCTCCTGCAATTGGTGGCTGGTTGTCGGCCGCGGCTTGAGGCTCACTGTCCCCTGTATAGTGGTTATTACACGAGTTTTTGGTTGCTGCTGATCGGTGGGTCGAACTTCCTTGAATTCGAACTGTGATTCGATGGTCTCTGATACGGACACGGATCTCGGAGCGTCAATTTCTGCACCTATTGATAAATTTTTATACTATTTTAGTATTTTGCTTCATTTTTTTCCAGGTAGCGCCAGATCTTCACCTCTCTATCTTTCATATCTTTCTATCGATGCTTTGTTTTTGCTTAAATAATTTTTTTTCTTTCTTTACTTTAATCGTCTTTACATCTAGTTCAAAATTTGGGGGGCTTAGTTGGGGTTAAATGCTCTTTGGTCTTAATTTTGTCTTAATTGGCGTCCACCCCCTCATAGCCGCTGGATTTGTCCAGGCTTGGGGGTGGTCGGAGTCTCCTGCCTCATTAGGAGGTGGGATGACGGGGTATGCCCCCATCGTTAAAAAATCAAAAAAAAATTCACGGATGTTTGCCATATGCTCAAGAAAAGGAAGAAAAGTTCCCCTTGCCGGTCGTTATACCCCTGATCGCGAACAATCAATTTTATTACATTTTTATCCATATATAATCATGACCGAAAACAAAATTTAAAAAAGTTCCATCGAGATAAGGGAAGCAAAAATATGAGAATAAATATATCCCAACGAGAAGAAAAGGCGATGCAATATTAATACTCAAGACCTCAACAATCGGATGCTTAGGGGGAATCCCAGGTCCCCCCCAGTAAAGTCCCTTAGTGGGAGCAAACACATCTCTTCCATGAACACAACATCTTTAATGAACAACTATTATATTATGTCCATTAAGGAAATTGGCTTCAATACACAACCTAAACCAGCACCAAAAAGACTACACAACCTTCTCCTGACAGCCAGAAACACCAAGCATTACAGCACGCGGGGGCCCCACCCAAAAAAGATCAATTTCGCCCTATATCGTATGCCTTAAATTCTTCATTTCGTCCCCGATTTCCCACATATACCCGTAGAAGAAATCTAAGCTTCAGAGCGGCAATACAGAGTGTCGATCCTCAAAAAGCACCTTCAACTCCTGGTCGGCTCCACAGACCCCCAATCCCCCACCAATGGTCACCGTATGTTATCAGGTTGGGCAGATATTAGTCTGCGGCATTTATGCTCAACTCACCATCCGCATTAAGGCCTGTTAATACCTCCCATATAGTAGAGTATCTAATACACTGGAAGCCAGTTAATACCTCCCACGTAGTAAAACATCCAAAACATATGGTGTACTCAGTGTAGAGCCCACTAGACAATGGCCAAACGTGGTGGGTCGAGGGCTGTATCTGAACTAAAAAGAAATGGAAAAAGTTCCTTAAGTCGTTTTTTGTATACGGTGAGAGTCACCTCCGGCATGAAGAATTCGAGTCCTTTGGCTATTCGCATAAATTGGAAGGAAACCAGCCTCTCCGTGCTGAGCTTAACGTAATCTGGCAAACTATATTCGCGTGTTCCCTCTGCCAACCTGGTAACCCGAAATGACAAATTGTTGCCGAAACTATAGCCATATTCCAACGTTCTTAATTTAAATATTTTGTCTATCTTGGGAAGACCAAGTTTCCGGTATAGACCAGATGTACGAATTATTTGATGCTGTGTTCTCGTAGTATGCGTTATAACCCTAACACAGGAGTTCTGCAAAGTTTAGATCATCTTAATCTGGTACAATGGAGAGGAACCCCAAAATATTATAAACAAATTTATGTATGAAAGAAAAAAGGAATTATAAAGTGTTAAGAGCAACCTCACCGGAAACCCAGAACCAGCTTTTCGTATCATTTTTTTTTTTTTTTTAAAGCAAAGCAAACCCCCGTCACTCTCCCTCCTAATGAGAGAGAGGAACTCCGACCAACCCCCAGCCTGGACAAATCCATCGGCTATTGGGGGCTGGACGCCAATTACAACTAACCTTATAACCGAAATATTGAAAATTAACCCAGCAAAAAACCCCCCGAATTTTGAATACTAAGCTAAATAAAAGCAGGTGAAAAAGACGGAAATTTTTTTTTATTTCATTGACCAAAAGCAGCAGCGAAAAGGAATGAAGGCGAGAGTCGGCACCACCAGGACATTCTGACAAGAGACAGAAAGGAGCATACAGTCACAACGAACAGAGGTGTGACCGTGAGTCAAAAAATAAGGTGCGCTGCCGATACTATTCTTGGAAGGAAATCAAACCAGTTAAGCCGACAGGTTAAGCCGTTAAAGTATGGTAATCCTGAATTCCAATAGAAAAAGCATTAAAATACGCAAAGCAACTGACTTTATACGCACCATCAGGAACCCAGATCAAAGCCCGAAAATCCCCCATAATTGAGCCACAGGTCCCAAAAAGTTTTAAATTTAGTAAGAACGCTATTTAAAAAATGAGATCACCAGCCCTGAGACGAGCACAACGCAATCATGAGCCAAAACAGAAACCGCACCAGACCAGGAGCCCAGCAATCAGCCAAACACGACAGCGGTAGCATGAGACGAGTCCAACGCCCCACCAGAGCACATAAATATGAGTAAATTTTAATAACACTAAATGTCAGGCATAATGTGAAAAAACATAAACAGCAAGGAGCAGACAAAAAGAGCAGTAGCAAGTGAAATGCGACAGAGTATGAGCTAGGAAGTGAAGTGAATAAATTAGAAGGCCACTTTGGCCAGTTGGTAGCGTCCCACGGACATCATCCAAAGGATGACCAGTATCGAAGGACCTAAGCCACTTTGGCCGATTAATATCACCCAAATATCATACAAAAGCAGCCACTTTGGCAATTTGAAGAGCCCCCAAAGTATCATTTATTACCATACAGATAGACAGTAGCTGACGGATTCAGCAGGCATTGAATCGAAACCGAGGTGGGTAAACCCGACCATCAAGCCCGCCGCAATAGCCTCATGCATTACAACGCAAGGCGTTCCAATTTCTGTTCAAGACCGCTACTGCTGGGACAACCATCATCATGGACCCCCTCCGAGGTCCCCATCACTGGTATGAAGTCTTCACAAAGTCGCAGAAAACGCCACTGAGAACGGCTAGAGCCTGAGCACCCGCTCAATACAATATGTCCAACTATGTACAATGGGCCCGCGCAATTCCGAGATGTATCGCGGCGAGTTGTGCTCCGACCAGGAGGGGGACCTAGAAGAAGAAAAATAAGATCACCTTAAATCATAATAATAGAAGAGTTAAACAAGAAAAAAAGAGAGTTCTTAAGTCTGCGCTTGAAGTTCAGCAAAGACACATCATCCATCACAAAATCATGCAAATCACATACTAGTGCACACTGGTGTAGCAAAAGAGACTCAGTTGATTTAAGGCGATATTTCACAAAAGCATAGTAATTCAACGGAGATGTCAAGTTTTTAGGCATGCGACCACTGTACTTATAGCAGAACACCAGAAGCCTGATCTGGTACAATTTCGAAATGTCCGGGAGCCCCAACTTTTGGTGGAGGCGCTGAGATCCGATCATGATATGCTGCGCCCTTGAAGTGCCTGTAATGATTCGAAAGCATGTGTTCTGGAGCACTTGAATTTTTTTAACGAGATATGCAGGCGAAGAGCCCCAGAACACAATATACATGTTAACATGCGAGATGAAAAATGCATTATAAATCCACTTCCCCTAAGGTTCATATGATATAGCGCCGTTAAGAGAACGAGTAAGTCTGTCGATGTACGCGTTGTATCTAAGATTGGACTGGATTGTCAAGCCCAAACAGACCATTTTATCTACTTGTAGCAAAACCTGTCCGCCCATGGTAACTTCAAGAGGTCGACTTCGAACATAGCCGTAAGACATGGCCGCAGACTTTGATTTGTTAATGGTTAACCCACTTCTGTTATACCAATCAGCTATTAATCCCAGGTCTAATTGGACCATGCGTTTTAGCTTGTTATAGTTCCCGGCGCTGTGTACGTAACATCATCTGCGAAAGCAATGATTTGGCCCTGTAGGTGAACATTGAATAAATCATTCAAGAACATGTTGAACAAAATAGGGCCAAGGACTGACCCTTAAGGAACTCCCGTTGATATTCGAAAAAATTCCCCCTCGAACGTGCCAAAGCGCATCCGAAACTCTCTGTCCGCCAAATAACTCGCAAAAAACCCATGTGCACTACCCAGTATGCCAAATTTAGTTAATTTATACAGCAAGAGTGAATGGTTACAAGTGTCAAAGGCCTTACTGACATCAAGGAACACTGAGGCGACAGCAAGACCGCCATCCAAACTCTGTCTCACTCCATCTATTATGCTGTAGAGAGCGTCACAGACACCATACCCGCTGCGAAACCCGTATTGGGATAAACTTAAGAGCGAGTTAACCTCAAGGTGTCGATCAAGTGCTCTCTTAATATGCTTTTCCAGCAGTTTATGGAATGAACAGAGTAAGGATATCGGTCTATAATTAGAAAAATTGTTGATGTCACCCCCCTTGTGTATAACAATTACATTGGCCCTTTTCAATAGCACGGGTATAAATTCCATGCAAAGAATGCAGTTAAATAAATGTGCGAGCACGGGAGCTAGAACATCTACGGTGGCCTTAAGCACCCTCATACTAATGCCATCAGGGCCAGGCGCACATGAGGCCTTTGCCAGCTTTATCTCAAGAGCAACGAAGCTCGAGGTAAATGGCGGGATGACAAAAGCGTCAACATCAATCATATCAGAAGCCCCGCATTCATAACTACCAACATCAAGACCCGTCGAGTTTACCAATGAGGACCCAATTGTTGAAAAAAATAAGCCCATTCGGCTGGCAAGTTCGGAATTAAACAGTGGGTCCGATGACGTTAAGCCACCACCCAGATCCCTAGGCATAACCCTGGCGGCCAAGGAAATCTCACCCTTTACAAGATCGCGAAGGCAGCGCCATTTAGCCTTCGAATCTATGGCAGAAACCACTCTATTGCAATAAAACTCAGATCTCGCAAACTTCACCCGCCTGTTAACCGAATTCCTCAATTTCCGAGCGTAGGTACCGAGACGAGCATTATCCGGATGTGCCCGCCATAGCCTAAAAATGTCGTTCTTCCTGGATATTTCCCTCTTTAGATAGCTGGTCATCCAAGATTTATCGGCACGGTAATTCTTAGGCGTTCCCGAGGCTGAGAGCAAGGAGCAAGAGAGAAACATATCATAAATATCGTCAAGGACGAGGGATGGGACAACTCCATTATAGATGTGATCCCATGATGCTGATTTCAAGAAATCAGAGAATTTTGCAAGTTCCAGATGTGACGAAGATCCAGCTTGGAAACCAGGCGTAAGTCCATGTGCATCAGCTCCAAAGTCTCCTTGAAAGCTGATCATAGAGATTGACCCATAATGATCAGTCAAGTACGATGTAATTAAACCAACTTCAACATCCACCAAATCGAGACTACACACATAATGATCAATCAGGGTGGACGACGTCGACGTCACCCGCGTTGGCGCATTGATCAACTGAGAAAAACCAAACTCTGAGATAATCTCCATATATCTTGCCGCCAAACCCGAAAGATGACACGATCCCAACACATTAATGTTAACATCACCCAAAAGTATATGAGCACTTGGGAATGTCCCCAGCAAGTGCGCAAGTTCAGTGTCAAAAAGGTGCTCAAAAGCACAGTTGGGACTCCGATAAATACCAGTGATAATAATGTCATCCATTCCCAAATAGGACAACCGGACCGAGAGAACATCGCATGACTGAAAAGGTGAGGTCAACCTATCAAGAAGACAATGAGTGTATCTCAAGGAATCCCTGACAAATATCGAGACCCCAGAATTCTGATTTTGGCCCGAATCGCACGCATAATAGCAAAAGTTCGCAATATTAAAACTATCAGCAGCTTGTAACCCCGACCAGGTCTCCACCAATATTATAATATCAAGATGACTAATTATGGGGTCGAGCTCGACACACAACTCATCAAAGTTGCGATTAATAGAACGTATGTTGACACAATACGTACATAAGTCAGCAATGACCATAGAATTGACAGGAACACAGGCAACCGAAGGATAATTAACTGTGGGGATTAAAGGCGTTACTCCGAATTTGAGAATGGTGTTCGCGAGATAGGCAGCCGTGAATTATTTGGTTCAGACAAGGAGACTGGCTCCACAGCGTTGATCTGTTCTGGGCCAAGCTGGGAGAAATCGACGTCCTCTCTATTTCGCTGGCGACGCTTAGGTGGTCTACCCTTAGGCTGACCACCCTCCAGTCCCGAGTAACTGAGCAATAATTGTCTAGGCGCATTCTTTATGGTCGGATCCTCCTATAAGGCATATATATCCTCCACGAAGTTAATAAGGTAATCCGGCATACCCATGCGGAACCTGGCTCTGACCTGTCCCGCGTAAAAATTCACTTGTTGGAATTTGTGCTCGCCATTCAATAAACGCTTCTGGGCCAATCCAAGTAATACCGAGTTTTCTGTCGACATGTGTTCACGTATGTTAACCTTAATCCAGGTCGGAAAACGCGAATCCAATTTCGAGAAATTATTCCTGGGCGATTTCTCGTCATTTAATGACGACTTTGCACGAAGAATACGTTGTCGGAGGTCACGATTGTTAAATTGCATAAGCATGAGCTTGGTCCCATCATCCCTCGGCCTAAGTCTATGTATGACGAAATATCGGAGTCTCTAAAAGAAACTGATATCATGTGGCAAAGGCCAGAGAAAAGCATATAAGGATCCTCACCCTCGTGAAATGGAAGCCCGAAGATTACCAAATTATTACTAAGCGAATATTGAATCTGCCGGGCGGACGCCATCATTTCTTCCCTGCGGGTACTGGAGGCACCGCCTAAGTTAATATTGTCCAATCTGGCCTCAAGATCCATCAATCCCTGATCATGGGAATCCGTGACACCAGATAGTCTGGCAAGTTTTTCATTCAGCAGTAAAATATTATCTGGAATACTCTTAAGCTTGCCGACCTCAGCATTCAAGTGGTGTATATCTGTTGTCGCCAGCCTAATCTGGTCTTCCAATCCCGTAACTTTCAAATCCAGCGCTTCCTGGGTTTTCTCAATTCTGGCAAATGAGTTATCAGTACTCAGCTGACGCGCATCAGACGCGAGATTTATGTTGGTGGCCTGTTCAGTCAGCAACTTAGTAAACTTATCAAACTGCACTCCCGCCAAGATACTCTGGCGCAGGGTCTGCTCATCGAGGCACTTCTGGAATATGGCCTTCATCTCAAAATGGATGGGCGAAAGATGGTTGACGTGTGGATCTGCGCTCCGAGATTTTGTGTGTTTTACACTATTCCGAGGGCGTTCTCGTAGTTTTATGG
>JAQGBY010006944.1:0-12397 GCA_034698785.1 Mycogona germanica | reverse complement strand
CGCCACTCGGTTCGTCTCCTTCATTCGGCCTGTCCCGAATTCACCATTTAATATGTATATGGATCGGTCGACAAAAGTGTTCGTATCCGTGTGTAAGCGCAAGCGTTTACTCACGGATTCGAACTCGCCACCCTTCGATTCGTTGGCAAACACGATAACCGCGCCAACCGGAAAAAACGAAATCTGTCACACTTCTGCCTGTTCACCTACATTTTGGCGGGTGTAAACAGTCTCGATGTAATACGCAAAATTCTGGTTAGAATGGAGTAGATATACCTATCGTTCGTCGCACAGTATGACTATTTTATCCAATCAATAACTATGAGGCTCCATTTATACGACAGAACTAAATTCAATATTCTAATACACCTAAGGGCGATTGTAATGTTGATATCGGGGAAATTATGTGCCCAGCTAATAATAGAAGTAGAAGTAGGGGCCACACTAGAATGATGAACGAGCTTCAATGTACATCTGCATCATATTTTAACTCCTAATTCCCTAGAATGTGTTGACAGTGGAATGGCTTGACAGAGCCTCAAGTTCAAAGCCTTTTAAAATAAATCCATTTCTGACCCCAACTGGTCTTTCGACCCCCGCCATAGGCCCCTCTCTTTGGGGCTGCTTGCGGGTAAAATTTGTAATTGTAATACGCTTGTCACACGGGTGACCTTCTGAGCTTGCTCGAGAGATCTCAATTGCCGTTGAATTTTTGGGAAAGCAGGCTTTCGAGATCACAGGCGCTATCTTCAAATTTAGATCACGTGTCCGAATGTTCTAAAAAGTAGATAGCAACCTCTTGAGTACGTACATTCAAAATCGTAATCACAATTGAGCTTAATCAAGTTTTTACCACCAGCGCCATCTGCCGATCTGTCCATTAAAAAAAATCCCTCGTTACACTATGATACTTGAGCTCATTTAAGATGGGTGAATTTCCATTTGATAATGAACAGTAATATCTTGTCACGCCGACTTTGTTCAGTGTATCAACGCACCTTGCTCAAGCACGCTTGGATCAAGTATTCTTGTCACGTGAAACAAAGCTACTTTTATTGAAGAAAATGACTAAAATCATGCTCTAGTTGCACGTGACAGTTGATCCAAGCGTCCTTGAGCAAGGTGCGTTTATATACTGAGAAAAGGTCGGCGTGGCAAGATAGTATTGTTCATTCTCGAATGGAGATTCACCCATCATAAAATGAGCTCAGGTATTATTGTGTAACGAGAGTATTTTACGAAAGTATTTCGACGTGTTTTAACCACAGATCGGCAGATGGCGCTGGCAGTATAAACTTGATTAAATTCATAAAATAATATATTCATAATGAAATAGGGATTATTTATGAATTTATTATGAATATTTTATTTTATTATATTTCAAGTACGATCTTGCCTCTTCTTATATTCTTATATTGATTAAATTTAATTGTGCTTACGATTTCGAATGTTCTCAATAGGTTGCGTTGACTTTTAAGAGCATTCGGGCACATGATCTAAATTTGAAGATAGCGTCTGCGATCTCAAAAGCCAGCTATCCCAAATTTTAAAGACAATTGAAATCTCTCAAGCACACACACGAGGTCAGGTCGCCCGTGTGACCTTAATTGCCCAATGGAAATGTAATTTTGCGTGTGACTCGGGGGACTTTTGGAAATATTATTTTGTATGGCGCCTCCCATTTCAAAGAATTTAAAAATCATCACGCTGGATGTTTCAAAAGGAGGGGGTAACAAGGTGACATTTCGATGGAGCAAAAACACAAAATGATCCATCGTGTAAAATCCTTCCAAAGCGATTATCGATTGGCTATCAGCCATCTCAGGTACTCGACATTAGTATTCAGAGCCAGTCAGGGATTGGACAACTGCGGTCAAAAATTCTTCCCAGGCTCCGCAACCAGTCCGGGCATGCGCGCACCAGCAGCGTCGTCACAGTCAATCTTTCTGCCCTCCCCGAGTGTGTCCCGATAACAATTAGCACTCGTCTTCCGCACGTGCGCACGTGATCAGTGTCTTTAATTTACGGGCCGACCACTAACGTGCAGCGGGGCGTGATTCGCAAACAGAATCCATTAGGACGATCTCCGTACAGCAAATTTACACACGGCCAAACTTCGATAATGATTATAATAATAGCTCTAATTATTAAGGGGGGGCGGGCGAGAAAGGGGTTAGGACGTTTCGAATGATAAATCGTTTCGAGTAACATTATCTTTTTAAGGTAAAAAGGGGTGACGGTGGCCTGAGCGGTGGTCAGTTGGAATGGGGTGATGATGGTGCTGTCAAGTAATTTAGCTCGCGTGATTTTAAAACAAATTCTAACTTTGAATTTCGAACTTAATTGATCAGGAAGCTTTCGAGCTCGCGTGTATTTTCGGTTCCAGGACCACTTTACAGGGAAGTCGGTCATGGCCGCTGGGATGCGTGTGCCGTAAGGTGGTGGGAAGGAACACTCTGCACGCAAAGGACATTCCTTTAGATATTGATTAATTGTAATTTTGTAAATTGTTATCAAAGGAACGCGCTTCATAAATTCTTTGTTGGGTCTATAAACAATAACAGGCAATGAGGTTTTATCCAACTGCAGATGTTTCTCAAATTGAGTTAACATTTTAAGTATAATGGATTTGGAGATCGAACACGAAAGGGTAAACCACCCATTAACTATATTTAGGATCCTAACATGGAATGAACTTCTGGAAAAAATGGTGCGCATAAGTTGTTCTAGCGAGTTGCAACTCGAAAGGAAGCACTTTAAAAACCGGAGATTGGATGACTTCTTCCACGGCCAACCCAGTATCGATTTGCCGATGCCGCGACACGTACCAAGCGACTGGTAAGCTGCAGGAAAACATGTTAAATAACCAGCAGTGCGCACACAATATTGATATGTGCCTCACTTAATACTTCAAATTGCACTCTCGGGCCATTATAAATAAATTACAGCGCGTTCTTAAATTTTCGCATTAACGGCGTCATTTGTGAACACATTGTGTACCGTTTCGTTAAAATATTTAAAAGCTTGCATCGGTATTCACTGCCACACATTAAGTGAAGCTGACATGACTCGAGTCACCTGAGACGACTAATCCTGTCTCAAATTTTTAAACTCATTTCTGATGTTTGTCCTGAGTAGACAGCGAAGTACATGAACATGACAGATACAAAAAGGTTTCAACAAAATAAAATAACCATCCCTCTTTTTGCCGACTTAATATGTTTGTTAAAAACAATTCTTTTTCAATTGCAATTGTACTCTGTAGTAAAGTGAATATCATAATTTTCATTTGGGATCATTCATTTCATTTCAAGCATTTTGCATCTTTGACCACAGTAAAATGGAGTAAGGCACATTCTGTATATATAATTCCTCCCATGTGACCACTAACTTTCTCGCAGTGATACCTCAATTGCCGACGTCCGTAGATCTATTGTTAATTTTGCTTATTATATTCATATCCCACAAACTCAACAAAATACAGAACAAAATTAAGTAGCGTTCACCGTCACAATTTGCGACGCTGCTGCAGCCAATATACAGACTGTAAATTAAATAGCGCTGCGTTACGCCGTCCGTGAGCTATCTAAAAACTGAAGAAAAAAACACGCTACTTCTTAATGCATAGTGTTAGATGCAAAAGTAGTTAGAGGGAAGTTAACCAAAACCGCCGAAAATTAATTTTAAAAAACGGAACCAGGATAAATCACCTAGACGAGTCGATTGAAGTCGCCACCCCTCTCCGGCGCTTCTATTGGTGGCCAGCCATGAGGTGACGGACGAGTTGGTCTACAAGTGTCGGACTGGCTAAGTGGACACCGTGTTGGTCAATATCATTTGGAGTCGTGTGTCACTCGCCGAGTGTTTATGGCCGGCGAACACGCAAAGAGATAGCGCGATGACACACTGCACCCACCACCGACAACAACATACCAAGCTTCCATTTTCAACTGAATATTTAATTTTTATGCTGTCGTGTGCGGCCTATGAAAAATGAGCGGCTACGTGGAAGTTACATTTCTCCGCAATCGATGGCTTGAAAATGCTTCCTAAAAATTTAGTGCGTTAATTTTACATGAAGTTTAGCGAGTAGAAAGGAAAACGATGGCCCAAAAACGCATCAATCCAATTCCATTTTAATCAATAAGAGCTAACGCAACTTAACCGTTTCTTAAAATATTCCAAATTTGGAATGAACAGAACAAGTTGTTAAAGAGGAATCCACCAATGTTTCCGTTCTAAGCTCCCCCCCCCCTAGGACCGACCTGATAATTTTGCTTAGCCTACACCACTGACCAAATTAAACCAGTGCCCGATTATCGCAAGCACGGATCACACGGGTCATTGCTTTCATTCTTAAGGAAGGCGCTCTTAGGAATTTATCTCGCTCGAACATTTTACGGAGGTTTGAAACCTCTCAGGTTTCGGCCGAGAACTGAACCCGCCATCACGAGTATTGCAATTCGACGCCCTAATCCCACGTAGATTTGCGTGTGAATTGACACTCAGTGAGTACTTGAAAATTGAATCATGATAGTGAAGAATTGACCATTACAGGAGCGCTCTCTCGTTAACTATTTCAGGGGTCGACTACCACTATTAGTTGAACAATTCAGTTCTACTTCAGGGGATATCTGGAGAGGTGTCTAGTGGTCGAGAGAAAAGCGTGTTTTCCTCGATCGTGACCCGTGATCGCGGTTTCGATTCCGCCCGACACATTCGGAATTTTTCGGGCGAGAGAAATTCCTTCACACGCCTTCTTTCGGAATAGAAATAAAATCATGATCCGTACCTGAACGATATCGAAACGTTAAAGATCCGCAGCCTAGGTTAGGCAACATTTAAGGGGGGATTATAAGATGTTCAATCACCAGTGCACTACAATCACTAGTCCTTAACAAACATTTTTTTCAGGGAGATCTACACGATGTTTAGCGTACAAACGAGAAGCTTGATATGTGATATATACGGTAAGTGGAGCAAAATGTGATAAAGATTGATCGTATAATTGTCCCGTCCTAGGCTGGCAGCAACTTAATTACACAATTGGAGATACAGCGAATTGATCGGAAATTAATTGCACCGGATCTATCTATTTTTGTGCGACCGAACATTTCCAAATACAAGCCCCAGAAATCATGAAAATAAAATTAAAACAATTAACACGAAAGTCATACATATATTCATTACCTTTTTATATATATAAAAAATTCGCAATAATGTATCTATTAATACATTGGCGTCCTTGAAAAAAACAGGAGAGAATAATCGCCGCCAATTTGCAAGAATTAAGTCGCCAACGCCGGGTGCGGGCAATCGTCGGCGTTCTCTTTATTTTTGAAACACGCAGCTCGTTTACGGTTGCATTTTTGCGGACAATAGATAAATCCCTGCAAATTGATAATTTCCGCCACCGCCGTTTATTTCGACGGACCCTTGTACACTTCCTAGGCATTTTAATATAATTATCGTCTTGGGAACCATTAATCTGCGAGGTGTCAAACGGCGAGGTATCCTACCCCAAAAGCGATTTTCCCGATTTTTTGCTCTCTCACACCGACGACGGTCATCGCAGGGCCGCCATTAGATAAGTGTATAGGCCTAAATAGGAGAGGTTTTTCAAATTGGGATCACACTCGTAGTCCCGAAACTGGTCTGTGGGCACAAGGACGTCAAAGGTCATTCACTTCCAGCCACACTTGCAAAAGCGGTAGTGATGAATTAGACTGGGAAGGGCGGAGAGAGAGTCTAGTGTAATTAAAATTAATTACCCTTTGAGGTTTTCGAAAATTTCGATGTATGTCGGGTTGTCGTAAATAATATTAGATTTATTGATAACAATACATCTTCAGAAGCAACCTAACGAATAATGAATAATGGTTATGAAAGAAAACCGCGATTATGACACGAAAGGGGTTCTCGTGTGACATAATGGGTAGGGGCGTCGATCTGTTATTAGGAGTTTAGGAGTACCTTAAATAATCACAATTCTCACATATTACTCTGTATAAAGAATAAACATATTGAACATATTGAATAAACATATTGAAAATAAAGAATAAACATATTGAAACAAAAAACAAAACTGCTTATTTTGTTGTATCAGAATTTAAAATTTAAACGAAACAAATTATCAACAACATAAACCTAACCCATGCTGTGGCGGATTTAAGGGGCATGCCTTTATCTGTCTGTATCGTACTATTATAAACTTAACGTCCAATTATTCCAAATAAATCGAATTTGAAACCAAATATATATTTTTAATTCCTGTATTTAATAAAATTATTCTGGCCATTGTTAGGGGCAAAATTAAGGGCAGCTGAAAAAGAGGAAGACGAAGCATCAAGTGGATGAATGGGGTTAGAGAGAGAGAGCGCTATTGCTTCAGCTATTTGTTAAGGTGGTCCACCAACATTTCCGCCTTGAAGACCCCAGAAGACGTCCTGGTAATTTTGGCTAGCCTAATCTTCTTTTACGTGTACCTAAAAATCGTACAGGCACGGTCCCCACGGCGTTACTTCCATTCCAAAAGAAGGCGTGTTTAGAAATCTCTCGACCGAAAAAATTCGAAGGTCTCGGTCGGGAATCGAACTCGCGATCACGGGAAAATCAATTCGACACGCTAACAGTGCACTATACCAAACGAGAACCCCTTGCGAA
This sequence comes from Mycogona germanica, assembly GCA_034698785.1. NCBI lineage: Eukaryota > Metazoa > Arthropoda > Diplopoda > Chordeumatida > Chordeumatidae > Mycogona > Mycogona germanica. The sequence continues at coordinate 5,734 of JAQGBY010006944.1, read as the reverse complement.
AACCAGCAACGAGTAAGTACTCGATCGAAAACATCGAAGAGCTTTCACTTTATTTGACTAATCACAGTTACAGCAATAGAGTTTACGCATAACAATAAACGTTCGGCATGAAGTCCCCAATCGTCGCAAGTCAAACCACGATTTTCTTGAAACACATGTAAATATTCATTCACCAGACGCATCAACCGGACAGACGGTCTCTTGAAATCAGGCTTTCAACCCTCATGTACTGTACATACGCTCATGCAATCATAAAGTCGCCCCATAAAAGTGGTTATTGTCGAGCGCTGCTGCTGCTTTTTTTAATGCGACCAACAACGAACCGAATCACATTATACATGTTCACTGTATATGCGTAGATATCGTACGTCTATACATGTACCCACTCTGTAATGACTCCTCTAAAAATAGCCGACGCGGCCATGCAACGCAGAAGCCCAGCAGATAGACTGTACTACTGTACAACTGCATGTAAAGTAGACAATACCTGGATGGACGGACGATGGATATTCAAAATAATAAAACACATTTTTTTTTGTTGGTTAGTGCGCAGTGTGAGCGTCAAACAAAAGGCTGAAGAACGCCATAGGCCGTGGTAAAATAGAAGAAAAAACTCCGCGCATTCATACACCTATTGTGCAATTGGCTCATATAAATACGGCCGACGGAAAATTAGTTCTCATAGTGCGCGTGGCCTATATGTCGGTTGACGGTGGCGCCCTCGACAGTCGAATGCAAAACCCATTAGAAAATCCATTATTAATTAATATAAGAAATTATATTAGGTATCAGGTAGAGAAATTTTGATTTAAGAGTTATAATAAACACATGGTCGTGGGTATTCGGCGCACAGTTCGTATCTTGTCCGTCCTTTGGCGGGGATTCCGAGGACGGGAGAGACGCACGTACGTCACGTGTCTCACGTGCTGCTTCTCCGCGGGACCACGTCAGCACTGGGGCGCGTCTGAAAAGCGTCCAGCCGCGCGGGATGGGGGCTCGCCGAATGTTTTGTCAATGATTGCGGCCAATTTGTACACCAATCTGGAGGGAGGGGGAGGAGGGACGGTGGGTGGAGGGGGAGCGGTAAAAACCTAACTTTCTATACGAGTCGCAGGGAGTTCCATCAGGCTCATACGGCGACCCCATTCACTAGATATAAAGGTGAATCTATAGAACGCTTTATATATATATATATATATAAAAAACCGGCACGCAACTTAGGATGATCTAGATACGCTACATGGCGCACGACGACGAACTCTTAAGAGCATGGGGCAGTTTATCCGTAAGAACAGGCCTCAACAATAACAAATGAACGACATTGGAAATGTCTAAATACTTCACTCGTTTATCAATCAATGGACCGTACATGATATGATGTAAAAAAAAATAAAAGGAAACATTTCACAACCTTTTCAACATTTTTCTGCCACTTTGAGCAAATTAACTGCAATCGATGACAATAATGATTGGAGCCATAAGCTCGAATTTTAATGGCAAATACAGCGTATATGTTGGTATTAAAAAAAATAATAATGCTCAATTTGAAATATTTTATTTTTTGTGACGGAACAACTAAACAGCACCACACACGTTCACGTTCAACGCACCACGGGTTCGAGAAGCATTGCGATGGGAGTTGAGGGGGAGGGAGAGGGAAGCAGGGGTAGAGGGTAGGTTGAGAGGGAGGAGGAGGAGGAAGAGGGGGATGGGGTTGGGGGAGGCGCGTACTCGACCAACAACAATAGTGTCGACCACAATAGCGCGGCGCGGCGAAGGCAGCATGCAAAAATGGCTTTTGTATAAATATACAGAGGCACAGAGAAGGAATACACAAAGGTGAGTTTAAATTATACGCATGTGAAAAAGCCAATCGGGGCAGCCACCGTTTTTGTGTGGTGTGTGTGCCATATAGGCCTACCATCAAACAACACCAACACCAACCATTAGGCACGTGGCGCCACTCCACGACGGACTCACGCTGCGGACGAACCGTGAATAAAAAACTGTCAATTTGAGCGCAGCATTTTGAAAATAGTTTTATTTTTAAATTTTTTTATATTCCCAATCAACTGTAGTCAACCGCACTACAGGCGCTACGTCCCCCTCACGGTCCTTAGGCACTTTGCGACGGGAACGACCAGTACCCCGGGATCGAAATTTTCGAGAGCCCGCGCCGGGAATCGAACCCGGGACCGCCGAGCCACAGTCGGTCGCTAAATCAACTGCGCCACGACGAATCCACCGCACCAAGGGAATTATTTTTTTTTAGCAACCTGGGGTTATTTTTTGTTTGTTTTAATTTTTAACTAGGGCATACGTCTCCGTCACAGTCTAATTTTGAGCATGTCACCCGATTCAAAACAAAAACCTGCTTTTCCAGAGAGTATGCACGGGTGAATTCTAAACGGCGAAGAATCGCATGACGTCTCCCGGAGTGGTCGTCGAATCGCGTCAGCAATTGGATCGGCGCAGCCACCGAGAGTCCCCGAGTGCCAATCACGACGATCGAACGAAATACGATCGACCAATCGTGGGGTGGGGGGAGAGGGATTTTTTGATCGACGGAATTCGAAGCGAACCAATCCCAGTCGCGCGCTCGTGATACGCGGGGGGTGGGGAGAGGTGGGGGTCACATAGATTCCACATGTGAGCACACACACAAATAGAGAACAACCATTAGGCGTGTGTGTGTCATCATTCACAATGGCTGAGCGATCAAAAGGGCCGATATAGCGACATGGCCGACGACAATCGTGACAACTGTGCAAATTGTTTGCTCGACATCGATGGACGTGACGAACGGAACGGCAAACACACGTCGCTCCGTTTTCGCCAATAGAATTGAGTGGTACTCTCTGCTCGGTACATATAGAGAGTGTGAGGTTAACGAGATTTAACCAATGAGTGTGTTCCGAGTTGATATTATAAAAAAAGGCGCTCCAGTTTTCTCTTGACAATAAACGTTGAGCGATACGAGCGAATAGTTCGCCTTGCGTTGACGAAATATACATCTGGAACATTGGCATTCGTGTTCAAACTTATTTGGTTATCAGCAGTAAATAAAATATATATTAAAGATTCGTCAGACTATGACGTTTCAATCCAGAAGATTGCCGATATCCATATTTCACAAAGCTTTTCACTAACACACACGGTGTACTAACCGCGAAATCGAATCATCATCTTTGTAGTCCGTGCTACGGGGAAATAATAGGTTTCAGAAAATGTATGCGTGACCTTAAAAACAAAAAATAAATAACCAGGATTTTAAATTAAAATTAATTAAAATTAAATTAAATTTAAAAAAAATAAAGTTAGCCACCTGATAGGCCACATAGTGATAGGCTGAGATACAAATGGCGGAACCTTAGTTCTTATTTAGATATTATATTGAATATAATCCAGACGTTCTTCTATTGTTAGTTCTTATAATTGTCATAAGTAATGTGATCGGACACCGCTGGTATCGATGTATCGATGTATTGGATGAATAAATTTGAGCGCCCTATTTCTATTATGCATCCAAATTTCTATTGACTTCGTTGGAAAATGATAATGCGAATGACCATTTTTATGGATTAGGCATTCTTTTTTACAAGGATAGAGAAAATCCCCGTGAGAATTTCAGACCTGGTCACATTGACAAGCTCCAATGATAGCGCGGGCACATCAAAGTCAGATGGAAAACCCGATGCCAAACGCTACCTGTGCCTCGGCAGTGAATCAGTAGGGGGCGGACCAACTCGGAAAATATTGTAACAGGATCACCCCGAGAAATCCAAAACGCTCCTGAATTTGAATTTCTGGATTGCCGTTTTAATTTTCTCGCTTTGTTATGGACGAACAATTTTTGCCTTCGCGAAACAAAAATCAACACAAGCAACCATCCACAATGCCACTGTAGTCATATTGATGAACAACAACACAGAGTTTTATTCAGAAGCTCATGGTCCATTCTGTTATAAACAATGTATTCGATAGTATATTTATCAAAATATTGTATTTGTTACTTTGCGCAGAAAGTGAGGCGATGGACTGGCTTTTCGGGTCTCATTAGGAGACGCCATCGCGACAAACAAAATAATTTTAGCCCTATAGATTGGGGGAGGTCACCCGCCCGACAGTGTTTACACGAACCTCACGTCTGATGCTCTAGCCGATGAGTTATATGGAAAGGCAAGGGAGCGTGGGTGGAGGGAGGGAGGGGACGGCGAGGATGAGGGACAATGGGACCAATCGAGGCGAAGTGATTATGCACTGGGTGATTGCGCAAGGGGGAGTCAGAGGTGGAGGAGGGTGGCTCAGGTGATGTCGGGAAGGGGGGGACAAAAAGCCGATATGGAAGTCGGATTCTGAGAATATTATGATGGCTGGGTATGTCAAGTACAAATCAATAGCCGGGGAACCCAAGACTCTAGTACTGAATGAAAGATGTAAAACGAAGATCGATTTCTTTTTTCGTCGTATGAGGCGCCGGCAATAGATTTCTCACTGACTGCGTCCTGATTATTTGATCAGCCGATTTTGGATTCTCCATTTACTCATGTTCTAAAAACCTGTCACATTTTGCTTAGTTACACACTTTTTTATTTTAGACAAAAAGGCTTCTGTGCCGACTAATTCGCTAGACGATTGTAATTGATGCGGGGATTTTGCACTATTTGGGTCGACATTAGTTACCAGAATCCCGAAATCTAGTAAACGAGATTCCACGCCGAATTTCAACTTTCCAACCAACTACGCCACGACCATTACCCAATTATTCCCATTTAAAAAAACATTATTAGCCTATTAAGCCAAAAACGAAACAGTAACTGTCAACCTTTTTGTATTACTCACAGGAGAGCTGTTGTCCTCTTGCTTCTGAAAATCATTCATTTCTTTGGACGAAGCTGCCAAGTAGCAATTGCCCACACATGGTCACACTACGTCTGACAAATTCAACGAGTACGTTGGCGGTTCCTTTTGGCACCCTGTACTCACGCCAGACAAAAGCAACATGGCTCACCTATCCGTTCGGCTGCGACCAGGTAGAAGGGGCGAGTGAGGGGTGAAACAAAGGCTGACAGCGGGGAAAAGCATGAAGGGGGTGGGATGGGGAAAGCGGTGGTGCTCGAGCTCGACGGGAGGCCCTGAGAAAGCCAACAAAACTCATTAATATTGAATTCTTCCCCGTAATGATCCCGCTAATCCATAGTCGCGTCATTATAGTTTGGTGCGCCGTTAATTTGGACGAACAAACCCAGATCCCACGTTCCTCCCCTTATTCCCTCCCGCCCCTCCCCCCCCCCACCTCTCACCGACGCCACAACAACCTTGCCGACGGCTCAGTCTCTTTCGTCCACGTCAAACCCGATTTATGTGCCTGGCAAAAAAAAATATAGGCGGCGCTGGAGTCGCACATTCGGTACGTGTCTATGGTAGGTTGCAACTAAGCCGATTACAATGAAGGCTTACATTTTAATAAATAAAATATGAGGATGGCGCTCACAGTTAATACAAAAGTTTTAAGTTTATAAACTACAAGAGGGGTTCCCGGCTTTGCCTGGGTTTACATTAACTACCAATGAAATAACAAATTAATTGTTTAAATTTACCGGCTATTTTACGTTTACACGATGACACGCGATAAACGCAAACGTAGTAACTAATTGTTCACTCTGTAATGACGTCACCAGGAGATACATTTTGGTCCTTCAAATTTGATTCCCCAACATCAAATTGCGGCATC
>JAQGBY010006943.1:0-12397 GCA_034698785.1 Mycogona germanica | reverse complement strand
GGCCCGGAGACAACCCCTATTTCATTATAAATTTATTATGAATATTTTATTATTGTATTTTTAATATTTTTTAAACTTTATTCAGCGCTAATAAGTTTATGCAATACATTACCAAACAAAAAAAATGGAAATTTAACGCGAAAATTAATTTTATATTAATAATTTTAATTATTTACTAACCACCAGTAGGCGAAAAAAGCGATGAATGGTGCAGAGGTCCACATGGTCAGCGAGAACCATTCTCGGGTGAGATAAGCGATACCGCAAAGTATGCTCATAGCCAATCCAAACACCATTCCGAAAATCATTCCCACTCCAGTTCGCCACTTGGCACTGGTCAACTCCATCACTACGGGATAGTACAATATATATAAATTACAAAAAGTAAATTCATAACGCCTAATGATAAAAAACACTTTCGAAAATATTTAAATAAGAAAAAATACAAAGAAAGATAATGTCATTTTCTGAAACTTTGGATTTTTGTTTATACATGTTCAAACGCTTTCTCTAAATCATAATTACTCGTAAATTCTAGCTTTCTGACAAAATTGAATTTTAACCATATCCAACAAGTTGTTGCTGATGTTCTTAGGCGACTCACAAGAAGTAAATGTTCAAGTTAAAATAACATAGCACCAAGAAGAATCAAATCACACGTCTCATGTCCGGATTACCGACTATTTACTGAACTCACTGAATGAAAGTAAAAAATTATATTTAATGAAAAATTGTTACCATTACCAATAATAAATGGTGTTTGATACATGGCCGGAAAATTCAAGCCCACAAAGAATCGGGCAACAGTGTAGTACGCGTAGTTCGGTGAGAAAGCGCTGATAACCGGTAGAATGACGCAAAGGGCTAGCACTAGAAAGAAGGCGAAACGACGGCCATATCTGAAAATGACGAAATATTTCCTACATCAAAATATCATCACCATTCCTGGTGATTCACAAATTCAACTCTGGGTTGGCTGGGTCAACTTGGCGACAAATTCTATTCTGGTCATAAAAAAGAGTCTTCCCAAAATCTTTATGTTTTATGAGACTTCCTTGTTCACTTTTGTCCACCATTGTTCGGCCAAAATTGGCTTGAATTTCAATGAAGAAGCCAAATTAGTGATCAAGTAACACGTACGATAACCTTTTTGAAGGAATAACACAAACAAGTTTAGTTATGATTCATAAAATATGATTTAATGGCTAGTGTTCCATTATTTGCATTATGTTTTTAAGGAAGAACAATTTTTTTTGAAAAATTGGTTTTAATATTTTTATTTTCCGCTCTCGCTCGGAATCAGTAATATTTTGAATATATCCTTATTTTGAATGGGCGTCTGAATTGAAGCCTAACTCCTAACATTGTCCAAATAATAAAACAAATATTTTTGAAGGACGAACAACACTCAAGCTAAACAACACGTGTTAACATATCGGCAGAGATTTTGCATTTGGCGACGAAAAGTTGGTGGCGGTGTACATTGTATACTGACAAGTGAAACGCAATGACAAAATTCACAATTGAGGGCGCACTTAAAAAATATCCCGTGGTTTGCGTGCTGACTGATTCATCCATCAAGCTTTATTCATTCATTCTGTAGTCTAAGTATTATTATGACCCAATTGTTATAGGTAGAATTGACTGCGCCAAAAATGTAGAAATGACTCGTATTTACTGCTTTATAACTACTTTGGCTGTCCTGGTTAGCATTTAATCGGTGTATGAGGCTATATTAAGGTAAATTGTTTAGAAGTTAATAGCGTCCGAAGCGAAAGCGAAATTTATTTGCATTGCACAATACTTTATTGTTCGAGTGATGTTTCGTCATAATGCTTCAACAAAAGGTGAACCACATTTATTGTACAATGAGGAATGGCTAACGCCTCAAATCTTTGTTCAAATTTCCAAGCGTTGGTGACGTATTCAGGCTTCCAAGCTTAGTCAGTTAAAATAAAAAATGTGATTTAGTGATGCAGTTTCTACGAGTTAATCGAGTTTCTAAGAGTAAAGATCGATCTTCTTCATCTTCATGGTCTCTTATGTCGATACTGAGAAAACCATATTGCTCAAACAATTGTCTGAGACAACGCCTATCTTGAATAATCAATCAATCACAATTAAGTCTTAATCGGCCTACTTGTCAGTGATCCAACCGATGCCCACGGATCCGACCACACTGCCCGTGTAGAATAAGGACACACAGAGCGACCCCCACCAGTCATCGTCGCACACGAGGTCGAACTGTGAAACCAAAATTACATGGAAATACTCTATATTTGTTTTACGAAATTTTCGCATTTATTTTTTGTATTTTTCGCATTAAGTTTTTGAAATTTCGCGTTTTGTTGCACAATTTGTTAGACAATTTGCGAATATTTTTCAAATTATGAAAAATGGTAAGGATTCTGGTCCAAACCGGAACAATCTCATGATGGAGCATTTTTCAAGTTCTCCATGGAGTCTGAGACTGGATTCATGATTTTTTAAAATGCTCTGTGAAGAGCAAACAAAAACCATGCATTACCACCACAAACAAGATTCTCAAGATTGCATCTTAATTTCAACTTATTTCAATAGTAAAAAATATATACACTGTGAGTAATAAAAATGTAGACCCCGATATGGGAGAAATTTGCGCCTATTTCGCTAAACATCAATCCACTAAATAAAAAAAAGCAAAATAAAATGATTCAAAAATTCAGCATACCATAAAGATATGACAGGAAAACATAATTTTAAGCAGAACTAATTTTTTTTCGTTTTTTTCGAAAAACGAAGATTCCGCATCGCTAATCTAAATATTGCATTTGGCACAATGCCATTTTGACCCTGGGGTTGACGGAATGGCAAATGTTGTTTTGATCTTTTCACATCTTAAAGTAAAATGAAAACTTCGCAATGATCATTTCCAATTGATTTAATTTGATGAGTACATAAATTTCCAATGCAATTTTTCCTTTTCATTACACGAATATCAAAAGAGCGGAAATTTGTTCATGCTCCAGGAAATTGTAGCGATAAAGGTTCCCACAAATTGGCTCAAATAAATTCAGTGGAAAATGATACGTTTAGCATTACGCTATTTTCAAATTTTCAAACTTAAATGACAAATTCAAATTTTTCAATTTCTACCGTACGCATCAACTCTCTAGACAGCAAGTACCTTAGTGACGAGCGTCTCATCGTAGTCACTGTGATCGTATTCCCATTGGTGTGCGCACTTCTGGCGGGGCCACGACACATTAGGACCGCGTCCACGGGTCACCACATCCGCCCGCCAGCGCGGGTCGTCATGCATCACCTCACTAAAGTTGACCGCGTACATCTCACACTGGCTGAAGCGCATCACGCCATCCTTGCGCACCCGCGGCACGGTCAAGTTCTTGAGCAGCTCCGACACGAAGGCCGGATTCTGGTCGACGTCATGCAATTGCAGTAGTGGTAACAGATCGGGTGGCGGCTTGCACCAGTGGTCGGGTGAGGCCGAGGTGAAGACATGAGAGAAGGCGAGGAAGGCGCACGGAAAAGTGGCGGGAATGGTGAGCAGGGCGGCGATGACCAGCTGGTAGCGTCCGAAATCGCCAACCTGCAGGAGGGCTTCGTCCAACGGTGAGGCGGCGGCCATCTCTTGACGACCATATAGATGGCACTAGTGATGATTTGTGGACGCGCGCTAAAGTTTCCAATTGCACCACACTCGCGCTGGTTCGACTATGATATCAATTTGGAGTCTAGAAAAAGTGGTCCACAACTCGTATCGTCGTGTCACTGTACTTGTGGTTGGATGGAGGAGGAGGGGAGCTGGCGATAACTGACATACAGATGAGCGCTTTTGAATTTGTGTCCCGTTCATGCAGTCATCAGGTGACGATATTTCCTTTTATTTGTCTGTGGGGCAGTTCAAAATCGTTTGGAGCCACTTCATTTCGGAGTCGTAAACAATTTTATTTTCATGCTGTTCATGCTGTACTCTGTATCACGGCTTCAGTGCTGAAGAGAAAAGTATCTATTTTTTTGCGTTAAGCAGTCATAAATTAAAACTAATCATAAAATTAATTCGCTTTGGCCATCTGCCGTCTTTTTATATCCTGGTAACATTGTGAGCAATAAAACATCAGCTTACTTGAAAAATTTCAATTGCAATTAAGTCTTGGGCAAATTGGCCTTCGCGATCGCAGCCGATATCCTGAAATACAGATTGCGTGGTCGGTACATTTGAAATTTGTCATAGTCCTATCAAATGGTCCTATTAAAAGGTTTGACTCTTTAACTGTCTCTATATGCATCTCGGTCTTTAACTGTCGAGTATTTATAATTTGCGGATGACCCCCTCTCCATATACGACAAAGTTTACTGGATGTGAACTTCCACACGAGAATAGATCCCGAACGACCACCGACAGTTGGTCAATCAGCTGTCATCCGTTTCATTTCGACCACTTGAACTCAATTTTCTTGTTAAATTGACTCGCTGTCTCTGGCTATCGAAGCGCAGCTCATCAATCAGCGGGGGTGGGTGACGGAGCCATTTTTTAATGGAGTCAACTCCATTACCCGAACTTCGCATCGACAGCGCCTCTTAACTGTAGGGGAAACGGCCTGGCGATGAACACGAAGGTTTAAATATAAAAATACTACAAGTGATTACAAGAATAACCATATTTATTATTTGTGGACCATAAAATATATGGTCCACATAAATGTCGTCTGCATAAATGTCGTCTCTGAAAAAAATATAAATATATGGGTAAATCTCGCCCAGATCTTTCAGTCACAGACACTAACAAAATTATGAAAAGCTTTCAAAATATGGCTACATTATTTCGAGATGCATAGAGCCTGTTTAACAATCGATGATCGATCGGGAGTTCTCAATTTAGCGGTTTCCTAATGACATTCAAACAGTTTCAGTCACTTAAACTATGAAGTTGACAGGACACTTTAGTTGACAAATGAATCGAACACTTAAAAAGCATAAGCTGAAAACATTATCAAAGATCTCCAAATTAACGCTTACACACTCACAATTTTTCCACACAAAAATATATTTTGTAACATCAATAAAAACTGCATGACAGACAAGGAATTAACTCAAAGTTAATGTGAGTGACACAGAATATATATTTTTTATGCTGTTAGTTTGGTTAAGTTTACCACATATCTTATATTATAAACCAAGACCTCATGTTTTCTGTTCGGAGACTCCCGAACTGCTTAAAATAAAATTTTAACTTCTGATACTACATCACTATAGTTCGTTAACGTCCCATTTTCAGATCTCGATTTTGAATATTTCACAATAAAATAACCACCATCTTAGTGAATAAAATAACCGTTCACAAAATCCTACTAATCTCCCATTCACCTCAAAGTAAAAAAATGGCGTCGCCACATCAAATGCATGATAAATGAAAAAATAGCAAAACACGCAAGATTTAACTGAAAGATAAAACAACAAATCAGAGGTAAATGTTTAATATTATCATTTCCCGGCGCGGGATCTCGAAAATTTAGATCCCGGGGTACTGGGTGTGCCCCTCACATAGTGACCTAAGCACCATGAGGGGTGCAAAACGCCTGTAGTGCGGGATTAACTATAGCTAATCCCGCCTAACAAGCTTATACCGATATGAGACGCATGATAATGCTAAGTTTTGAAGTGAAACATGAATGCGCCCGCAAAACAAAAGGTCCCAATTATAATTCTTAATCAAGATTTGACAAAAAATATAGTTCGAATATATGGCTTCATACACATTTACAGCAAACAAATTAAACCGAATTGTTGCATTTCAAAATTATTCGTATTTTAGATATGCCGGCTTGTTTAATATAAAATACGTTTTAAAAACGAGTAGGATTGGACTACCTACTTCGCATGACAGATCCTCTAACCTCGAACTTGGACAAGGGTAAACGCCCGAACAATGACAGCTGAACTTTATTCTGTCGCTTTAAGCTCCATTACTTTCAGATCCAGTTGCTAACTTCATTGCCAGTTCAGGCAAGAACTTTGAAACTTTGCAGCTCGAATACACGCACAACGCGGTTACGATGAGAGCCCATGGGAAAAGTGACAGGAATGACGAGCAGGGTCAGCTGGTAGTGTCCGAAATTGCCGGTTTGCAACAGGCGGTGGAACAGCGGCAGTGAGTCGTCGTCGATTTTCCACGGCTCTGTCCCGTGTTTGTTCACTTATACTTAAGCGGCAGTGAAGTCCATCTCTGATGTCAGGGAGACTATAGCTTTAAATTTGTGTAGTTGCCTGTGCACGCACCACAATCACGATGCACAGCACACATCGAGTGAGAAGACAAGAAAAAGTTGTTCACTTTCTATTGCGAATCTTCATTCTATAGGTTTTATTCTATAGGTGCCTCTACCTGCGCAGGTGGGTAAGAAATATTCTGTATCTCAACTTGCAGATGATTGAATTTCATTTATGTTTCGTTCTTACAGGCGATGATATTTTATTTTAGTAGTTCATAAGATTTCAATTTGCAGGTTTCACATGTTTACAGAGATTAATTTGGCAATATATATTTTTTTCCTTTTAAGAATGGTTTATGATTTCACTAGAATCAAATATTTTAACAAATGATTTGTAAAAAGAGCAGGAATAATAAAACTTGCCATTTGTGATATACGTATTGCGTTGTACACGAATATGATTTAAAATATTTAAATCTTAACTAAAATATTAACCCGAATTTTTTTAATGCACCGAAAAGGCAACCGGCAACTAAAACGAACTAAAATTTTAGTTACTGACAATGCTATCAAAATAATTTTTTGTTTTTCATTCCCTGTAGTCACTGCACTACAGGATTTTCCTAGGGATCCATCCTAGTACATCCAAGCACAATTGAAAATCTTTAGCACAATTGGGATGAAGGAATTATTTGAGTCAAAAAACAATTCGTTCTGTTCGTTCAGCCGATTCTGTTCAATGTCTAAACGCGCCTTGCTAAGCATGCTTGGCCAGTTTGACTAGGGTATATATAGCAAGGTGCGTTTAGACATTGAATTCTACACGTGTCGCTCGTCCGTGCATCGACAAGAAATGACTCGAATGGCAATTTCTTTATCTCAATTGTGCTCGATTTTCAATTGTGTTTGAGAGGGTACGTTCAACTTTCAATAAGATTTGAGCACGCGATTGGTATCGCTCGCGATGGACACGATCTTGAAGGAACATTTGCCCCAATCTTAAACAAAATTGAAATCTCTCAAGCATGCTTACAGTGTAACTAGGACATTAGGCACTATGGCGAGGGGACTAAGTTATGAATTAAGACTTTCATAATTTGAAATAGTTTTAAAATCTGTGCTCGCCATGAATTTGGTTCACAACCGTTCGAGTCACTTGACTGAAGTTGACAGGTCACTTAAGTTGATAAATAGATCGGTCTACAAAAATGTGGAATTTTTTTCGATTAATGGAGGCAGAAAGCGTGAACCCATCACAAATATCAATCAATTGCTCAGTACATGAGCCACGGTGAGTGATACCGACCAGGAAACTAAAGTGACACTGAATAATCATTTGTTTGTCATGTCAGTTTATTCAAAATAAACTACAAATAAACACACATTTATACTGGTACCGGTTTATAAGGTTTTGTGTCAAATTATGACAAAATTCAAAGACACGTAAAATGAATTTTACCAGTCATTAAATATGTTGAATATGTATTCGTACTTTTATTGGAAGTCACAAATAATAATGACATCCCAATCATTCAAGCATAGTGTAGTAATATTTGACTTATTTTCTAGGTGCAATTGATACGCAGAGTCCTATATAATTACATTATTTCATCGGCAACAAGTTTCCATACAATATCATTAAGTCACAGTTAAAGAGACACTTAAAAATCTTGATCCCTTGAAGAGTGATACATCAACTTTTCACTATAATAGCAAACATAGGTTTGTGTTGGTTTTCTACCGGAATATGTATATATGTTTATAGATAATATATGGAACAGCAATGCAATATATCCGGTGTCGGGGTTCCATGACTAATGACTATGGCGAAAGGGACAAGCTAGTGGTATTACAAGGAAAGATTTTAATGAAAAATCTGTTGCAGACTGACAATTTTCAAAACATGGTGGCGCTGTTTTCAGTGGTGAAATTTAAGGAAAAACTAGGATGATTTAAATTTAATTATTTTATTAATTTCTGAAGAACTTTGAATGAGAGTTACCTACTTTTTTCAATGTGACAATCACTGTGTTGTTCAAGATTATTCGGGCATAATCGCAAAATACTAACAGAAAACAAGAAACCGCGCACTAAAACCAACGATGAGTTTGTGAAAAATAAGTGATGCTTCATTGCAATTAATTGATACTTGTCCCATGATTTTTTGAAAAATCCAAAATTTGATTTCATGTAACTAACATTTCGTGTTGTTTTGAAAACATTAGCTACCAATAAGACATGCAAGTTTCAAAATTTTTCGTCTTTGAGCTAATTGGGACAAGAATTGTAATGTACGTAAACCAATTGGCAAAATTCAGCTGAAATTTGAAAAAAAATTCAAATCTTAAAGTTAAAAATAATAGTTAAACTAACTGGATTAAGCACCGTAAATTTGTGTCTCAGAAAACTTCTCCCAACAAAGGAAACAGCTGCACACCATGTACTATTATTTCGTAACAAAAGCGTTCACATTTTCGGAATTGCTTAAGATACGATCAGAGGGAAATTAAAAAGAAGTCCGATTTGATCCCGAATACTTATTTCAACGATAATTGACTTTTATTTTATTTTTTCAAATTATCATTTTATCATCTTCGGGTTTTCTTTTTAAAGGCCACAACTAAATATTGACAAAATTTATGTCCTTGAAGCGGTGAGAACCCCAGCAAATATTGCCAAACTCAAAAATATAACATCCACACCAAATTATTGCTCAATCAGCTCGAAACGCAACGATTGGAATATCAAGTTGACAAAAAAAAATTATAAGTACGTGTCGCCCCAACTTTGAAAGCGGTCGACTGCCGGAACAGTGACACAGCTTAGCTTTCAAACATTCGACAAACCACAATGAACATCAATCGGCGGTTTATGCAAAAAATATTCAATAAAATCAGAATCAAATCGAACGACCATTTATAAAATGTTCACCACACAAGAGAATTGAACCGATAACACTATCTCACAGCGCAAGCGAAAATTACTCAAAGTATACAGATACGGCGAAACACATATCGGACATATCCACAATGTGAAAGACATTTTTTTTAGTAACTAAAAATTTACAACTAGAAAAACTAACTTCGAAAACTAGTCCGGCATTTCAATTTTTTTTAACCTTGAACGAGAAAGCGAGGCAAAAATCCGAATTAGTCTCGTCTTTAGTGTGCTAAAGCGCTGGACCGTGCAAACTGGTGCACCATACACTAAACATGCCGATCAAGTTATCGATATAACAATTTCCCTCGCTTTGGCAAACACCGCACACGCGAAACAAAGACCAAAAATAAGTTTCTTTTGAAACTTGGGTGACAGTTCTACTATCCACAAAGTAGCACCAGAGACATTGGCATCGCTAACACAAACTATGCGAGTGCTGCTTTATGCTACTTTACAATAGCACACGACACGGGGTAGGGCGGCCATCTTCATTATTCGGTATCTAACTTGGTCCAGCGCTTTGGAAGTGTTGGGAGAGGGGAAGGCAGTAATTAAGACTACATTTATATTTCGATATTAAAACTTTGCATATTTTTGTTATTCTCTTCAATAAATTAATGTTCGCGTAACAAATCATGGAGAGGACAGGGGGGGGAGGTGAACGGAAAACTAGCCGGACAACATAATTGGCTTATTTTTTGTCCTCGAATAGATCAAACCGTCGGAATTTTTGCTCGCTAGCGTCAATGAACGCGCCACTGGTTTGTCGGTTCCCCGGTTTTGAGATTTCTGGTCTAGGGCAAGCCCAAGTCTAACAGCAGATCCAAGTTACTCGTACCCGTCTGAGCCTGCGGCGGCTGCTCCACTACCGGACTGACCTGACTGGAGCTACTACCCTCCGCCGGAAACGCCTCATCGCTGGCCGCCAGGCTGGTAGCTGACGACGAGGGAGATACCCTCTGCCCGCCAGGCGGTGGGGCCAGTCGAACAGAACCGCCGCCACCGCTTGAGGGTGGTGGTGGTAGAAGAATCCCAGTGGCGCCTGCTCCCTTTGGTCGTGCCCTCTCCTTGCCCATGGTCTTGTGCTAGAGGGGATCGAGAATTTGACATGTATGCATATCAGTCCATAGCGACGTAAGCTGTCCTGCCGCACTCACCTCCTCCACACGGCTCACTAATATCCGAAATAGCAATTTAATTTATAACACATGGATTCCAACTTATCAATCTTAATTCTCAGCAAAATGGAAATATATCCATTAACCATTCAAAAAATAAATTCCATCCATTTATTCCATCATAGAGTCGGACCTAGGAAAGTGCGACTTTACAAACGCTATTTTTGATACTAGGCCAGAGTTTCGTCCATATTATGTAACGTCTTTAGAAATTCTTGAGTCTGACTAATATTTACGCAGTCCAGTTTTGTCAACTACAAGAACCAATTGGGGAAAATAATTACCCCGATCTTCATATTAATGGTTATGGTCTGTCCTTCCTTGAAACTCAGATCGAGTTGAGGTTTAGCTGTATCTTCCTTCTGTTCCTGTTCGATCTCTTCGGTTTTCTGCAGCCACCTAGTGTAAACAACGACAGATTGTCAACACTGATAAATCAACATTTGAGTTACAATTTAAATTAAAAATTCAACCGGGAATATAGTAGATTTTTTTCAACGATTTTTATCAAGATTTCAAAGCGATTTTCGTACAACGAGAACAATAACATCGTAGATGCAAAGCTGTCGATAATAATTTATTATAATACTCACTTGAAGTGATCCTGCAGAGCAACGTTGAAATCGAACGAGTCACCGCGATCGGCAAATCCAATGCCGATGAAGGCTGCCCTACCTGAAATAATCGAATCAGAAATTAAATTATCAACCATTCTGCAATTTGTATGCCATTTCTGAAATTTGATAACATCGCTTCATAACATTTGCAAACACAACTTCTATATTTATATAAAAAAAATCATTCCAGTTGTCGTTGGAATGTTAACGTCATTTTAATAGTTGCAAAATTTAATTTTTAAATACTAACTGCCATCGTCTTGGATCCGAATTACGAAATATCTGCTGGAATCCATCACCGCCTCGACGGCTATTCCGGGATACTTGTCGATTGGACATTTGGCAAACAATTCACCTGTCGATTGAGAAAATCAGAAATTAAAACATGTAATGTGTGATTACTGCTTTCTTGACGGCTGGCTGGCTTTTAAACATCCGTTGCGAAGAAAGTTTGTAATAATATTATGGACGCAGGAAAACTGACCTGAATTTTTATCTTCCAATTTCAGGAAGCACTCTTTGCCCTTGGCGACTAGCCTTAGCCGGCCGGTCCAATCTGGAGTTTGCAAATTCCAATCTGCAGCCCTAAATTACGAGAAAGAAAGATAGTCGAAATTCGACAAACGATAACCAATGAGACATAAGTGTCAAATACGTCAACATTTTAACAAAATGAATATTGTCGACCAATCTTTACAGTAGTATAAGAAACAATCGTTCCTTAAAATGTTACATTTACCATTATTAACGATAGGTACTTGCAGGTTCAGAACTTGGTGCATGTATCCCAAACGAGTTTTACTTTATTGGGGTGCAATAACGTGTTGGCTGCTGCACTGAACAATAGACCTGGCTATTTCAAGGTGAAACACATTCTGGCCGGTCCTTAACATGTTACATTGTTTATCCACAAACGCCTTTTTCCTGTCACCTCTGGTGAATGTGACGTTTCCAAAAAATAGGTTACACATCGAGTTTAATATACTACGGTATGTGAAAATAACTTTCCTGAAAATTGATCGCCAGGCACCAAAAAAAATATTTATATGCATTATAATTGAATTTTTTTTACATCACCACAAAAAAACATGCTGCATGAATGAAATGCGTTCCACTATACAGTCTATTCAGCCAACTTATTTTATAAATGTGTTACTATATCATTTCCAGAGCTCGATTCATATGTCAAACGGTTTAACAAAATACATAATCAGAGGCTATTGTCCTCTTCTTGGGTGCGCGGCCGATCAATATTAATATCGATTATATAGGTATAAAACGAAATTTAATTTTTACTAACCATGCGGCGTAGCAAAAAAATTTTTACTTAATTTTCGTTCTAGGGGTTTTTTTTTAGAACCGCCAGGATTATTATTATATTATGGAAAACTAGTTAAGATAAAACTAATTTAAGGGTGTGAAGCTGGACACAACACGTAAACCGGCGAAA
>JAQGBY010006942.1:0-12398 GCA_034698785.1 Mycogona germanica | reverse complement strand
CTGAAGCGGATCGAAGATCTGCAGGTTGCCATGGAAGACAACAACGACAGCAACGATTCCGAGAGGTTAGTGAACTGATGAGCGATCCATTGAAAAGAGGTTTCGTGTTCTACATTTTCTATATTATTTTTAACACGAAAATACACGTTTTTTTTACTTTCACTCATCCTTCTAAAAAGCGGCGGCACGGACAGCGACAGTAGCGACGACAGCATTGACACGTACCTCATGTCCCGCCGCTCCGACCGACTCAGCCTGTCCCGGAGTCGACTGGCCAGCAGCGGCAGCAGCAGTATTTTCTCGGGCTCCATGGCGGGTGGGCGGACGTCCAGCATCGCTGACGTCGATGTTCTCAGTAGGTAGGCTTAAATTCTAAGCATGGCAGTGCTGCATTGTGGACATTTGCTAGCTGCCTGTAGCGACGATAGCTGCTAGCCGAGTTCTAACCTCTCCCGTTTGCTGGTGTGATAAGTATACCTCTAATTTTAAATTGTTGAAAGTTCCTAAGTTGCTTTCTTTATAGCGATGCAATAACACAATATAACAAATACTCGTAGATTCACAATCGTGGCATTCTTTAATAAGTTTCTTATGCATTTTTCTTCGTTGTCATACTAATTAAATAATATTTTGCTTTTCTAATCACAGATTCCTAGCTAAATGAGTGTATCAAAATAACGCGTTTTTCCTGTTTATAAACAATTTATTTTCAGTGCAAATGCATGGTTTCGTGTGCAAGCAAAAATGTAATCGCATATGTTAAGACGACTTTATTCGATAGCGAAGTGGAAACAATGTGTGAATCTGACTTAGGGGTTGGGTTAAACGTCGAGGCAAGAACAAATCTTAATTTATCATCTCGGTTACCGGTTTGTAACAGGTCCAACCCTGAAGAGGACAACTATGATGATGTTCGGCCCCAGATAAATCGGGCCGTTGGGGGCGCTGCGATAACCGTCAAAGGCGACGGAGCGGACTCGCTGGACCTGCAGGGCGAATCGGTTATCTGATTTTCTTTTCTTTATGTCCGCCGCTCGACGGTCCCGGAGTGGTGAGGAACGCCTGCGGTTCTAAAAAAAAATATTTAGCGTTGAGAGAGAGAGATGGACGAGATGTCGTCTGACCATCGGCCAACTGTAGTAATATCTCCACGTTGCCTGGTTGGTCAGTTTCGAAACGCCGCAAATCATCCGGAATGGGTCAGGGGAGAAAAAGGCTGTCTCGACATTGACTGAGCACGGCCAATTCTCGACATAAGAAAAAATGACGCTGTCCATCTTTTTAACAGGAGCTCCCCTCTTGGCATTAAGGAAA
Source organism: Mycogona germanica (assembly GCA_034698785.1). Classification (NCBI taxonomy): domain Eukaryota; kingdom Metazoa; phylum Arthropoda; class Diplopoda; order Chordeumatida; family Chordeumatidae; genus Mycogona; species Mycogona germanica. The sequence continues at coordinate 11,084 of JAQGBY010006942.1, read as the reverse complement.
ATTAATCTCTTAATTTCTGTTTCGGGCTCTTTGAGATCTCGCCCACTGATCAGTTTTGCACGATATTGAAACCAGCTGGAAACTATACAATTTTAGCGTAATCAAATTAATTTACAAGGAACTGTCGCGCGTAATCCTTAGAATTTCTAAACTTTTTTCGAAGTATTAGTACAGATTAAAATAAGTTTTAAAGTGTTATGGCAGTGTCTATAATTGACTTCGTTAACGGCGTTTGGATAGCGAAAACTAGGTTTGTGATTGTCATGAGTATAATTATATAGCCTTGGGTGTTAGGCCAGCAGAAAAACCGTGTAAATTTCACTGTAAAAATGTTGATAAATTCCTGAAGCTCTTGCCTTCAGGGCAATTCATTGATTGTAACCTCCCCAACCCTCGACGCACCATTCCCAGCACTAAATTCCTATTTGTAAACATGAACGTTTTCGCACCACTCCTCCTCCCTGGCAATATTCTGGTGATGAGGGAATTGTATGTGCCTTGTTTGGTGCACCCATTTCTATCAAATATAACATGTATACATAATCTAAATAACTTTGAAAAAAATAGTTCGTTCATCTTGACAGAAAAATTGCGAATAATATTTGAATGTTCCAGTTGAACCATATTTCACCAATAATCCCTTGTTGGGCGTTTACGTGTATTTTATATTATAAATTTGTTTGTTTTTAAAAAAAAAAAATACTATATGCAACGAATGCGAAAAATCCACCGGATATCAAACCAGTAATACCAGTGTAAATACCGACACATATGTTGTTAATAATTGAGTAATAATTAGTGCAGAAAGGAAGTCAAATACGTTGAAAGCATGGGTGTAAACTTACGATTCGATGAATCATGATTGCTGTTTTTCTCGGTATATCAATTCCTTAGCGCTCATATATTCCTTGTTAATCTCGGATCTTGTTTTCGCTCCTTTTTGACTTTTTTTCTTTATCTCATTTTTGAATCAAATTTGAAGTTTGTATTCCAACTTTTGTTTGTTAAATTAAGAATTAAAAAGAAGTTTATGCTAGACCAGTAGTTAGTATTCTTTCTTTTCAACTATATCTTCATTTTTTTTAATATAATGATAAGATTTTGTATGATTAAGGATAGGAAATGAATTATAAAACATATTTTTATAATTTTCCGCCTGCAAAGCAATTGTACAAATGTTTTTCCATCTGGTTTGACCTTATCTTGCCGCCTTCGCAAAAGCTGTTATTTAGCAAAATTACTCCACCTGTTGTTTGCGGTGCTCAAATATTCGATTGCCTTCGTTTATTTGCAAAACCAGCACTTAAACATAATGCCGTACTTTGAATTTACCAGTGTTCGTTATTGCTGACCTCTGGAAAACTGAGAAGAAAATATTCGGAGAAAGATCCGAGAAAATTGAAAGAGCAAACAAAATTTGAACCTACAACATTCTTTGCTTTGGTTTTATTCAATAAACATTTCCTTAGTTTCCTGTAACTATAAAACACTTGTAAATCGATTGGAGCTCAACGTTTCTTATAGCTGGGGTTTCAGTGGTTGCTTAGAACAGAAAATATATTCAATTGTTAGATTTCTTTATATATTTTTATATTTAGTATATTTCATGTTACTTTACAATATAAACGCTCGGTCGTTGTCGGAATGTTCTTTTTTTTTCGAAATGAATTGGTTAACTAAATTTGGGTCAAACATTCAATCTTAATAACAGACGAGGGGCGTTTTGCCAGCTCCATTGAAAGTGTGGTTATAAATATTTGTCCATTGGGCGAGGTCCATCGGAAATTCGCAATCAAGAAATGGAAACGCTAATGTAAAAAATGAAAAGGTTTGCTGCTATTTGTGAACGACCAGAAGTTTCAATATTTTATTATTGTTTTATTTTCTGTGCCCCTCACATAATGCCTAAGCACCGAGAGGGGTACAGAAACTCCTGTTGTGATATACAGTTGAGTGAATTGAAAATAAAATAAAGTCGTATTTTTCATCCAACATCTAAAAGTCAGTCGCTAAAAGGTGGACGCATTTTCCGCCCTCGTTGATCGTGTAAATTATTTGAGCGATGGGAGCAATTTTTTTTAAAGAGACATCAGTCTTATCATTATTTTTGTCGCTTCTTGATTCGGATTCCGTTGTCTTTCCTTGTTCTAGATACGAAATGTCCCAAGAGAGAGAGAGAGAGGATAATATTCGCGTGACACAACGCCTTCAGGTTCCAGAAACAGTGATGTTTTTCCAATTCCGCAAATGGTCAAAATAAAAATAAACTAGTCACATCGTAATGGAAAGACGCGCGCGCCGGATCGTTAAGATCATGCCTCCGTATAGAGGTGATCAGGGTGTTGTCAATAATTCAGATGACATTCCCGCGGCGTGTGCAAGCGTTTGAACCTCCACCTTTTTTGTTCGTGGCTTGTCAACGCGTCGCAATTTTATTGTCACCTCTTTAACTTCTTACCAGTGCGTCGTCCAGTTAGGTGACAGGTGAGAGTTGCGGAAATGTGTGCGACGAAAAGGAATTTTGATTGTCACGTTTTGACGCTGGCATTTTTAATAATACTCGATATGACATTTCTTTGTTTTGGTAAGAAAAACGACTTTGAGGAGAGTGCATTTGACGACCAGGAAATACTGATCGACATTTAACACGCTAGTCTTCGCCGGATCACTCAAATTTGGCACACAGGTTTTGAATTATTAAGTGAGGGAAAGTGTAATGTGATTTCAAAATTCGGAAGTTAGTAAGTATAATGCCATGGTTGCAAATGTTACGGTGAAGACGCCAGAATTAGAATCCTTCCAAAAAAAAAGTAAACGTTTTTATAAGGTTGGATTTTAGTTACTTTTAGTTTTTCCCAGGTGCTTTCTTTCAATTTGTTAAAATTGCATGCACAGGAGCAGCTTCCAGGGAGACAAACGGTAATTGTCGAGGAAATAATCGGTCTCACCTGGATACGAACGCGCAACAGTCAATTCTGCGATTCGTCTTAGAATCGATGAGCAGTTGGAAAATTTCTAACGCCGTCGTTTATGACTTCATCGGTAAGTCGTCATTCTTTCGTCTATTCATTCTGTTGTCATTAAAATTAGTCCATTTTAACAACTCATATTAACCATTATTTGGAATCTTTTTCTATGTTGTCGTTGCATGCAGGTTTAGACAAACGAGATTTGCATAAGATGCGAGGTCATTCGCTTTTGATTGCCACGTTGGACATGTGCCACAATTTAACGTCCGGCTCGCCTTACGACCACCTGCTTAGCGAATCGCCCCCCAGTGGCGTTTATCTGTTGACCGACTCGCTCGAAGATCTGGACATCCACATTCAGAAAGTACACAAAATAATTAACCGTCTTGTTGTTACAAAATACTGACTTTGTATTTGTCTAGGCAGGCTTCCCCGCATCGCTGCACACTGAAAAAGCTCCCCCATTTGGCTGTACCGCATTACACATGAATCCCTCCCTAAATCAGCTCATTTTGAAATCCATTCAATCCTGTTCAATTAAAACTGTATAGTTAAAAAAATATTGCGTTAAAAATATGATCAATTTCATCAACAGGCTTCCGATGAACGATTACTTCGTCCTCCATTCAAGTGGGTTGCATTTTGTTACGGCTGCAGTCCAAACGCGACCGCAAGGTCTTCGACGTCATTAACGGGATTTTACGTTCTAGCGGAAGCAACACGTGTGACGTCAACGGTATGGAAATGTCAGATTTATTTTACAGCCATGAATATACAATAGTGGGTTGTTTCGTAAAAGAGGTATCTTTTGTTTGAGCTCAAGACCATGACTTGACCGTGAATAATCCATAGGTGGTTGACGTTGCCGAGGTCCACGCCAACCGTGCGACCAAATTTCTAATGACCCTTCCGTTAGGTCAATGGCGAGACCGGGTGGGCTGGTCCTCTGACCACTCCACTCCACTATTCGGATTTTCTGGCCAACTTTTCGGCGTCCCTTTGAACGTTCAACTGCTCTTCGCGACTTGCTCACCGGACAATGTAAGGAAGATATTAAACTTGGAAAAGTCTCTCTGTTGTCATAAAGAAAAATAACTGAATCAATCTACAATTCTATACAATGTTTAAAAAAGCAAGGTTGTTTTGCAAGTGAATTATTGGAGATCAATAATTTATAAACTTGTTATTTAATCTTATTGTTGACCTCAAATACGAGTATTAATTTTTCTCAGTTGAAAAGCGTCCCCTGTAAGGATAACCATTGTATTCACCAGCTCATTCAATAGACAAATGTGAAGAAAATGTATCATAGCAAAAATAATGTTTTGAGATTAACGAAAATCGATGAAGTTGTTTCGTCTCCTGTAGATTTAACTACCTTGTGCCTAGTAAAAACCCTTATTATTTATTTATTAGCCAAGTACAAACTGGAATACGTGTTTATGTTACAACGAAATACGAAGTTGAAAAGAAAGCTTGTTTATTTTTTTATTTATTATTTCAAGCTGAATTTTTTATTGGGATCACCTGTGCTTCCAAGTTATGTTTTCGTCGGTTTAGTGACACTATTCATGAGCTCTTACTTCGCTGTATTGATTCGTGGTTGTCATTTGTTTTCTATCCCACTGCTTGTTTATAAACATAGGGTGTCGATACGCATTGTTATCGATTTTTTATCTTTCCTTAAGAGTTCGATGAGCCAGTGTCCGAGATCAGGTGAACCCGACCAACCGATGCTGCACGAACTGAGTATTCTGGAAATTTTATCGGAACTCCTGAATTTCACGTAAGAATTTCGAAAAGGTTGAATTTGATGTAGCGTTTCCAAATCGATTTTTGAAAAATTGATTTCATGTGAGAATTTCGAAAAGGTTGAATTTGATGTAGCGTCTCCATATCGATTTTTTAATTGATTCCATGCAATTTTAATGTCGTAAGGATCATCTTGAGTTACGCTCACAAACGAGACTTCGGTCATAGGGAAGCCAACGGCCACTTCAATGGAGTTCTGGGTGATTTCATCGGAAATGTAAGTCGTTGTAACTTGTATTAATACAGCGAGGATGGGGATGTCAATTTTCTACTTAGGGGTTGGTTATATTGCTTAAGACTTATACTCTTGAGATCCAGTCGATGTAATTCTAAATGTATTATTCTACAGACCAATCTGAATCTCCTGGCCCACAGCATGGAGATGACGCCTCAACGCCAGTCCGCGGTGGATTTCACAACACCTCTTCAGTATACCTACGTCGGAATCCTATTTCGCAAACCCAAACTGATCGCCGAATCGTCTTATCTGATGTATCTGGCCCCATTCAGTCTGCCAGCTTGGATGCTACTGGCTAGTTGCCTGATGGCCTATGCCGTTGTTTTAACTGCTAGTAATTCTATCCAATTACGGTATGATTTTTTTTAAACTTTAGACGTTAAACCCGTTAGACGTGAGGATATAACCAAATATTTAGATTAGCCAAATAGTCCTGTTGCGTTCTAGCAAAAAAAGTTCTCGAATTTTAGTAGACTCACTCTCGATCGATATCAACATAAAATGTTGTGTTGAATAGCTCAAAAGTCTGACTTTAATGTTGTTTTTAAAAATGATTTGATACATTTTAAAATGGAAACATCCAATGAGTGCTAGTATTTTCTTCTTCGACTATATTCGAGTTTTATTTAATATTTATTCGAAAGGATCTGGGGAACGAAAATCAACTATTTCTCATTGATCGCCCGGAATTTTGCAAATAGTCTCTGGCAATTGGTTTTCAGTCAAGGTAAAGTTCCACGAAAACGATTTCACAGATTAATCTACGAGTACTGAATAAACGATTTGATTGTTTTAATTCTATCAATTAACTTCTTTCATTATCATTTCAATTGTCTTTCATGTAACCATCTATCATTCCGTCATTCTAATTATGGTAATCTAAAATTAAGTGTTTGGACTAATTGTTTTTGGTAATTATATGCAGAATGTTTTTTAAAATATTGTAATAATTGCAATGTTCTAATTATGCCGAATTCCTTCATTAAATTATTTTAGTATTTTTTTTTATAAAGCGATTGATATAATCAAATCATCTATTAATATTCTCTCTCCATATTTCCTCATTCTTTCCGCGTTTAGAAGTTGATGACGAATCTGTGACGGCATCGCCACGTCACCACTCACAGGTCCTACTTCTCACCGTTTTCGGTCTCTTTGCGGCGGCCATCGGTGCCTTTTATACGGCGGTGTTGAACACCTCTTTCACACTAATCAGCTCCACCTATCGGATCCGAGACGTGGAAAGTCTGGTGCGAAATCCTTATTACCGAATTGCTATGTCGGCCACCTACTTGGACTTGTTCAAGGTAGATCAACACAGTTGCCATAGACAATTTTGTGCCACCCCACCCTGTACCATCAGATAATAGCCTTGTCACTAACCAAGCTTAACCCAAGCACGCTTGAACAGGGCGCGTTGAGACATGGAGCAAAATTAACGAGTCCATGCAATAAGAAGCTACTGCGCGTTTTCGATTGGAAATTTGCCCTTCTTAAACGTGTTGGGAGAGGGGTGCGTTCATCTTATTACCTCTTTTAAAATCCATTCGGCCACGCGATCAGTTTTAAAAGAAAGTACATTTGATCTCGAATACACAGTTGCCCAAACAATTCAAACTTCAAGCATTCACAGTGTAACTTTGTTAGTGATCGTCACAAAGCAACCCCTGAATGGAAGCAAATTGCATGACACCGACAATGCGGCGTAACTTCATCGTAACTCTAGGTGTAGTATGGAATTACATGTAATTGGTTTATTGTTGTCAAATATATATTTTTTAAATTTCGTTGAACCATGTTCCCATACCAGGATAAACCATACTTTTCCTTGCTGATGCGGAAATTGGAATCGGACCGGAAAAGAAACGTGATCGCCCCTGGGGAGGTGCAACGTGCCCTCCGTCGATTAGACAATCCGGAAAAGTTCGCCATCATCGACACGGATCACCTGTTGGCTCAGGTGAACAACGTCTGTCATCTGCAGTTCGTGATCATCAAGGAGGCGCAAATGCGCACCCGCCATTGGGTGCTGCCGCAACACTCGCCCTACACAAGGCTCCTGTCCAAAGGGTAAGGTCATTTTATTAATTTTTGCGGCACACTCGGTTAAAACTCAAAAGCATTTTTTTTTTAGAAAAAAGAATGTGTGGTAAATAAATGTACCAGCTGAGAGTGTCGGGAGAGTTGATCATTATTATTTTTATAAATTTTAAATCAATTTCAGAATCACACGTCTCCGTAACGGAGGTGGCATGAACTACTTGTCGGACAAATTCACAGTGACCATTCGAACCCTGAAAAACTGTCCGGACGAAGAACTAATTGCCAACGAAATTCAGTGGAATCATGTGGAAGCTTTGTTCTGCGTGTTACTCTTAGGGGTGACCATTTCTCTCGGTTATCTTCTGGTCGAAAAAGCGCGCCATTACCTGTGCTGTCATCGACGGAAATTACCTGAGCAGGTGGAAACCATTAGAGCGAGTCGCCGAGTCACCACCAAGAGGCCGACGCTGATTACCGCCGAAATTCGCGTCGGTTTATTTAAATAGATGCGATATCGGATCACTCGAGACGAGAAGAATACGGACGCACTCTTTGCTCTTGAAGGATTCCAAGAAATACAGCGGAAAATGTTTTTATCTATTGAAATTTAAATGTGTAGTCAGTGCCGTGTAATCATTGCAGACAAAGCCGGGTGAAATATTTTATGAAAGTTCAGTCTTTGATTCGTTCGGTATTTCGTTATTTATCTTATTTATTAATTAAATATTTCACGCGTATCACTTAATTCTGTATTCCTGTATTGTGTTTTAAGCATCCAGTGTGTCTGAAATTAAAGAAATTGTAGTGATCATTTGACAGTTTCACTTCCCCAAGATTTCATTTTTGCCAATAACTAAAAAAAATTCAAAATATCGAGTGTGGGTTTCGCCGTTTCAATTAAAGATGACAGTTTTATTTCTTGAACCGATAGTCATAATCATAAATTTGTTTAAATTATTGGTTTTATCAACAACAATAATTTAATGAAGAAAATGTGAAACGAATATTTTATTAACTTCTGTCATTCATGAAAAATTCATTTTTCATCAGCCATTGAGATCAACGGACATCGGGCGCTGCGCTTTCGCACTAGGTGGCGCTCATTTCGTCATTTGGCAGGTGAGACAGCAGGTTGCAATTATCACCGTTAGAGGGCAAATTTAGATTTGCCCGTCAAACCATCACACTCGGCAAAGTAGTCCGATACCTCTCAAAATTCAGAGCGCAACCTCTACTAACAATGGAGAGGGTTGAGAGGTGTCGAAAACCCCGTGATCGAGGTTTCGATTCCAGCCGACACCTTCGGAATTTTTCAAGCGAGAGCATGACCCGTACCTGTACGATATCGGGACGTTAAAAATTCCTTTCCTTTACAGCCTAGGTTAGGCAAACTTTTCAGGTCACCTACCTGGAGGGAGTTATAAGATGTTCAATCACTGGTGAACCTCCTTAACAAACATTTTTTTAAAATGGGGCGGCCTGAATGTCGAGAAAACTATCGATATCTTGGATCAGGCGATTACCGAAAGCAACTGATTCTCTGAACCGCCACCAGACGTCACCACTACAACCGTGACGCGATCCCGAACCAAATCGTGCTACTTTTTGAGTTGCCCTCATCCCGTAGTTCGCAAGTTATCCGCCAGAGGCGTGACAATCGTGGCGCCCGCCGTGTCCCGCCCGCCAACGAATTTTCAGTGTCGGTCTGCCTGCTCGCCTAACCGGTCTAGCTCGATTTTACTCTCCGCACATCGCTCCTGCAAAAATCTCATCCTGTCGACGACGAAAGAGTTCCCGTAGTGTGTTGTGTGTGTGCCCGTGTGCGTGCGTCCGTCCGTTCTCGGGGGGGTCTCGGAGAAAAATATTGTTTTTTCCCCCGTGTGCGTGCGACGAACAATTTTATACCGAATCCGGCAAAAATCCAGCGAGGCCTTCTCATTATCCTTGCCACCAACAACAATAGACATCAGTGCGACTATCAAAGACCGGGATCAAAGTCGTGCATTCTTCCCTATTCCCCTCCGAAAAACTCCCTCACCATTTCGACAAATTCCTTCGATCTTCCTCCCCGGGTAGATCTCTATTCGACGCAAAAGAACCCCACACCACCACCACCATCATGGAAAACGTAGTTCAGGAACGAATCTTATCTTTTCGGAACTTTCTAAGGAGTGTTAATCTGACGGCGATCGTCAACGACAAAGAGGAGTTTCACTTCCTATCCTACCGGGACGCCAATTCCTACTTGCTGGACAGCGAAGTCGAGGCCGAGGTTCTGGCCTGGACTCTTCGCATTCTGGAGGAAGGGTAAGCGAGATGTTCGTTTTTATGTTCTATCTCTGCCACCATTTTCGTCGTTGTTGTTGTTGATTTGGTGCGTCATAACAAAAATGCGTCGTAACGATTTCCAGCTATCGTTTCTCTGCGTTTGCTTTTTCGACCCGCCTTATTTGCTTTCACAATTGACCTCACATGGCCCGGCCGGCCGTTGACCAAATGCGATCCAGTTGCAGATGTCGGATGCGTCGAATTATTAGAACGATTATTCCGCTTACTTTGGGATCTAGTTGCGGCGAAATTGATTGTATCCAACCAGCATTGGTGAACGCATCCTACTTCAATCCCGATCAGAATGTCTTGTGTGACCAATTCATGTGGGTGGAGGGATGTGTACGAGGGTCATTCGCATCGAATCGAATGAAGAGTACGTAAAAAAAATGTTGATGCTCAATTGAATCCAGCGAAGAAAACAAAATCCAATCTAACGTGCTGCATTCGGAGAAAAATAATCAATTGCATGCTTGCATTGAAATATATTGGTTGGTTAGCTAGTTATATAAAAGGGTAAAATACAAATGTGCGCATTACAATCTAAATCAATATTTTAAGATTTGATGGTCGGGTGGGGGTTGGGTGTGTTTACGTAAGGCGATCGTCGTTCCATATAATGATTTGCGACGTGATCTGTGATGTAATGGCTCCCACTTAACCCATTTCGCCGCCGCCAGACGTGAAATCACGACGACGAGGCAGAGTTCATTGCCTGCGGGTAGCCTACAAGCTATTTCTGAGGATGGCCAATCTTGTGGCCTTGGCCGACAGCCACTACCAGCTACTTACATGTATACTTAGCAGGGGCATTTTAAAGGGACGCTGTCAATACGGATACAATCACGCAACCATTGAGAAATCCCATTTCAAAGTGTGAAAGCGAATTGTTTGTTTGGGGACAACAGTTTTTACCCGGTTAAAAAATTGTGCGACTCAAAAAATATACTGGTGTGGGAATTGGATGTGCAACTGTACGAAAATACATTTTATTTAAGTGGAAAGTAAATGTACACGTATGACCGCATTGCCTAGTCAAAATTTGCATATTTTTCTTTAGATCCTAGAGCTGAAAAGTGACTATGGAAAAGGAAGCTGACGTTGACAGTTGCCCATCCTTGAAGCTGGATGCAAACCGAAAGCAAGTGTTGCTTATCCGATAGGGTGTCGTCCCGGCGTGTTGCCTCCTAATAGTTTTGACCCCGTTAAGGCCTCCCGTTACTGTATTGGTAGGTAGCTACTGTGCCAACTGCGTACTAAATGGTTTGAGAATTTTTTTTTGGGTTTAGGCCGCCTTCAACTTTCAAGGGTTATCTCAAGGGTCAGCATGAGATCCAGCGTGGCGCAAAACTTAGGTTTAAACCCAGCTTCCTTAATTGGATTGGGGGGTTTCGCAACTGAAGAGCAGTATTTGTCGTATCTTGTTTTGGCCGGAAAATAATTTTATTTATTTTTCGAAGGTGTTCACGTCTCATTTACTATTTTTGGGTAAGGTGGCTTAACTCCTAGTTTCTGTCGTTAGTTTCTTTTAGCTGTCCATCGCACACAGTCGGGAGAAGCAACCCGTTGACAGCGCATGTACAACTGTTGGGAAGTCTCGGAACTAGCTCTTGGGTGTTGTCGGGGCAGCCGACCCCGATAGAGGGCGTATCAGGACAGTCATCGAGGATGGAGAGCCAGACAGTGGCGAGTAT
>JAQGBY010006941.1:0-12398 GCA_034698785.1 Mycogona germanica | reverse complement strand
ATATTGACATTACAGTCCCCCTTCAGAATACGAGCCAAAAGTCCAATATTGATCGCTTTCCTACGATCCTCTAACGAATTATTATAGTTTTTAAATTATTGTAGTTTTTAGCTAGTAATTCAATAAGAATAAAACAGAAAATATTGTCGCGCCCTATGTGCGCAGAGAGGCTTATACCTGTATATATATTTATTTACCTTCACTACATGCATTTCTGTACCCCTCTTGGTGCCTAGGCACTATGCGAGGGGAAATATTTTCACCAGTACCCCGGGATCGAAGAATCGAGAGCCCGCGCTGGGAATCGAACCCGGGACCACCGAGTCACAGTTAGTCGCAAATACCACATTATGGTTCAATTTCTACCGCACGAGTTTCGCAAAGAAGATTTTGCACTATCGGCTGAGCGCTTATTCAAAATTTGAATGTGATGAAGTGATGTGATAATATCTTTTTAAAAACCGAATAACTTGAAATTAAATCCGGACCAGTTTTCCAATTAAATAACTATTTGAAAGTCTTGCCATTGTCTAGAAAAATGAATGTCAATATCTATCTCATTTGTTGATTTGGAAAAAAACTACAATTGCCAGTCAGGCTGTAATTAGCACATTGACGGTGTTCAGAAAAGCCAAGGCACCCTGTAAATATACAAGTAGATTTAAGGAAATTCTCGATTCAGTTGGTGACCAAATGTCCGTGACTTTGCAGTGGGTCGATCAATGTACTTGAATGACTGAGCAATTTAAATATATATTGTAGGACTTGTCATCAAATCAAATGACAGGGTGTTTCAAAAACTTGACTTTTCTTTTCAAACAATCAGTTTGGTTGGGCGCACAATGTATTCAAATATTAATTACTTGTCATTAATTCGATTTGAATATCGTGTGTACCGTTCGCGGCACGGAACTGTGTGCAGCACTGTTAATAATTGTAAGGGCACGAAAGCTTTGTCAACTTTTTAACATTCTTGGGTTGTTAGTCACGTAGTGCTCAAACAAACATTCAAATAAAAAAAATTATATGCAAATGAGGACAAAATTTAAACTAGGTTTTGTTTTTTTTAAAGAAAAAGAAGAATCTTTGAATAAATAACATAGAAATGAAATATTTTCAAAAAAGGATTATATTTTTATTACAATTATTATAATTTATTGCAATTTGTAAATTTTAGGTTCTTAAGATATTAATAAAATAAATCGAATCAACTTAAGAAAGTCTAAAACATTGTAATTCATTTTGCAAATATCTGAATATCTTTTTTAAATACCTGCGAGCCAAATTAAATTATTCGCCGAAACAGCTGTCAGATTATGCGATTTTGCACATCCTTAAAGAAATTTCAAAAAATAGTAGATATACAATTTCATCAATATCAAAAATTTCAAAAAATAGTAGATTGCAAGATATCGTAAACTTAGGTTTATTGACGATCTTGTTACCGATTCTTGATTGCAGTCCAAGCCTTATATCATATTACTTAAAAAAATTGTTTGATCCACACAATAACTACAAGACACATGAAAAATAACTTCTAAGAAAAACCACAAACCCAGTGCACTTTTAATTATAAACGTTGGAATCAAAACGTTGACGGCGAATAATTGTTAACTGCGCCTCTGTCGAAAATTAACCATATCGTATAAAAAAAAAGCATTTACCTTAAGGCACATTTGCTAACGCCTAAAAGAAATATTTGAAAAAGGGGTTTTTGTTGTGCAAGTCGTCAGGAAGAAAAACGTCTTAGCAGATTTGAAATTTTGATTAAACTTGATTACCGGATTAATTAGTTTCCGCTCGAAAAAAATGGAAGGTTTGTAGCAAAAGAAAACTAATTTAAACCTTTAAGAATTTCGCTGAAGGTGCCGCTATGAAACACACAAACCAATTAAAATCTGGTTAAAATTAGCTTTCTTTGGTAATCTAAAATGCAACAAGCACTGGCGTGTAAAAGGATCATCTTGAGTTACAATTTACGTTTGGTATGTGTTACATTTCGTGCCACTTAAGGAAAAAATTAACTGCTACTTTGAAAAAGAAGTGGATGGAAAATGCGTGAAAATTGTTCAAAGTCGGTGCTCTGGTGGCGCATCAGGAGGCTCTTTATGTTGTTCAACTAGTGTAGAACTGAAGTCTTTTGTTACCCTTAACGTCAATTACGTGTCTCGTATTTCTTACTGTGGTCAACGAGGTATAAGGTGCCGAGCACTGAACGCCATTTATGGCGCGCTGTAACATTGTTTCGTCCTGTGTGACCCACAAAAACGAAGTTTTTATCCGTTGCTCACTAGATGGTGTTCAACAATAATGTACCAATGTGTGGCGTTTGCGTGTCGAGCCGTTATTCCCGTGATCGCGAGCTCGATTCCCGACCGAGACCCCCGGAATTTTTCCGGCGAGAGAAATTCCTACGCACACCTTCCTTCGGAATGGAAATAGATTTAGATTGTCGACGATTTCAGGTACACGTAAAGATCGCTACCTAGGTAGCTTATACTGGGCTAGGCAAAATTACCAGGTCGCATTGTCACGTTGTACCCCGAGGCGCCCATCGGAAACATTTGTATATCAATCTGGTCACTATTTGTCGCGCAAGATTTCAAGGAATCCTGTGACCAATGGATGACGTTGCGTTTAAGGACATTTTTTGATATTTGATTCATTTTTTTGATAATTTGCTAAGGACATAAGGACGTAAAAGCGATAGGCAAGACGCTTTTGAAGACCTCCCCAAACATTGGCACCAAATATAAATGCATTCAACTAGAAAAAAAAACAATATCTTATCGACTAAATAATTACTCAACAAAATTTTAGTTTTTATTTCTTTCAGCATAGTTAATAATATATTACAATACTATAGCGTTTCTGCAGTGAAAAATACAATCAAAACAAATTTTTGTGTGGGTGTGGAAGGAAATCTTATCCAGCTTACAATATTACCACCATTTTTTTTAACGTCCGGTGTCTTATAATTGTAATGGCGGTGCCACCATGCTAGTGGTTTAATCAACTTTTATACGCATAATAATCGTTGTACACAACAAAACAAATTCACCGATAAACATGGAGAACACGCCAGTTTGGAATACTACACCACTGACGTTGAACAGTTGGCCCAGTACTCACACTTTTTTTACGTTTGGCAATCCACGATTGAATTCAATTTATCATCGTCATTCTCGATCATTTTAACAATAACTTGAATCGTCTCATTTCTAGATCACTTCCTTGTGTATTATACAGACAATTGAAAATTGCAAAACCGAGTATCTCTAGTTTTAGTTACAACCCTCCAAACTAAGATTCGCTACGATACAGAACCCAAAATGTAAATAACACAAACTTTAAATCAATATTCGATAAATTTTCCCTTTGAAATAATCAAATCGAACTACATCCTAGAATTTTTTTTACTATTTCTTATAAATTTGAATAGTCTTATCATCACTATTATATATAGTTAGTAGACTTAGCAGAAGAGCTGCGCCAACGGTTCTTCTTAATTTTTACAATTTCTTGACAAGTCGATGACTACTAATGACTAATAAGGCTCTTAAAAGACTTGACGTAAAAGCGCCAACTATTTGCTCTGCAAGGAGTTTTTTTTCGCCTACTTCAACAAGAAAATGCGATTGCAAATATTAGAGTAAAATGCAATTAAAATTCAGATACGGTAACCTATACGGAATGCCATTTTAAATAATAATCGTGCAACATAAAAATAAGACAAGTATTTTCAATTGTTTTTGAAAACCAACAAAACGGATGTTCTAGTCAGATCAGATTGGAAACATCCTCACTAACCTTGGAGTCTTTATTTTTGAAACTTTTAAATTAGCAAAGTCTTGTTTCCGATTTTTCTTCACTAATTGACACACGAGGCCAGGCCTCACTAAATATTAATGCTCGGGGGATGATCTACTTAAGACTACCCAACGATATCAAAACAAAAGCGTTGTAAAGTATTTTAGGATCGCTTTATTTTCCTACATTGCTCATTCGTAAGATTATGAACAGTTGCGCGGCATGAGATTTAATAAAGTTTTGCTTTTCTGCAACTACGACACGAGCTATAATATTTCTAAGGAAGCGAAGATTAAAATATGAAACGACGAAAAGTTTTACTTTCCAGAAACAAACCCGCAAACATATGGAAAAACTAGTGTATTTATATTACGAGCCACCACTTTTAAAGGCCATTTTTTTAATAAGTCCATTGATACAAATTATATGAGAGGGAGTCTGACTACATCCGGGTAATACAAGCGCGGTAATTTAATCTTTCAGCAAAGTCTTCAAAATTTTCGTAAAAAAACCAAAGAACAAAAAAAAAAAAGAAACAGTAGGCTAGCAAAAATATTTTTGTCACATTTTCAATTTTGTCAGATTTAGGTTTGTACTACTGCCAGTTTTCCCAGTCTTCATCCTAGTGGAACAAAGAAACCGTTTTACTAATATATTCTTGGGTATTGCGAGGCGTCATTTGCAAAAGCAGTGTTCGCAGTCGGATTAAGAACGAAAATTAATTATAATGTTACCAATTCATTTTCCTACCTGGGTGGCAGGTTCCTCACTCGTTGATGGGACAGTCAGTGGTTTGCTTAGATCTTCGGTAAGGGCGATATCAAAATCTTTTTCCCATTCGTCATCGTTCAAACTTTCGTCTGCAACCGACAAAGACAATGTTCAAATCGATTAAGGTGTCAACGCAATTTAATATGGAAAATAAAAATGGAAATTGACGATGGATTGACAACACTTGACAAAAAAAGAAAACATTTTCGAAGAATCTGCAGACGATGCCTCGAGTACACCCAACATACCTTTGCTGCTGGGTTGGGAGTCTCTGCCGGATATTGACTCCCCGCTGCCCGGCAGGTCACAGTCGGCACCACTATCTGGCGACGGCTCTGCGGTCGTCATTGGCAACGTCTCGGATTCGCCGCTGCGCAGTGGCGCCTCGCTGGAGTAACACTGATCTAATCTACTCAGCTCGTCTCTCAGACTCTCGGGCTGACTGTCCATGGCATGTGGCGCTTCAATCAGAGTGGATGCTGGTGCCAGTGGCTGAGGTGGTGTTGGTAGTTGTGTCGGTGGTACGGCAGGCGAGCTGGCTACACTGGAGGCGCCGGCCAGCCGATCGAGGACGGCGGCGGAGGAGGCCAATGTTAGATCGGCCTGCTTCTCTGCGAGGGGCTGGTCGGCGTCTGGCTCGCTCTGCGCCTGCTCCTCGCACTCGCGTTGGTACTCGTCCAGGATGCGGTCGGTCTCTTGAGGTGTTAGCACGTGACGGTTCAGTTCGTCGTCTGAAACACAAAGTAGATCAAAGGGCATAAACATTAAATTAAAATTATTTGTACTTCGGACGGAACGAATTTTCTCCGCTACACTCCCTTTTTTCACGTGAAGCGTCGCGCGAAATTTGTAACAGAATTTGGGGTGTGAGCCTCAGCCGACTGCCAGATTTTGTTAGGAATCGTCAACCTTGGGCTCTATGAAATCTTGTATCTTTGGCAAGTTCCCAGACTTGAAAATAATACGAGTATGTAGAATAAGAGTAACTATATTTTAAGTAGTAGGGACATCGATATCGATTGCAAATCGGAGAACAGAGTGGTGAACTACCGAAAAACAATTTAAACCTGTAAACCACTATTTCAAAATGTGCATCAACTGGATCCAGACCACGAAATCACATTTTTTGTTCTTCAAAAAATATATCTCCAATCAAGAATTAAATATTCCAAGCCAAAAATATAAATAATTTTACGTATTTCCCATGATCGTAAACGGGCTCTCGTTTATTCGATCCCAATGTGCTGCCGATGGTCCCCCTCCCTTTACAGTGCAGAAGCACTAATGCACCACCGTGGGCAACTTGTGCTAGTGTTTGGGTGTTATCAAACTGACCTTCGTCCCAGGCAAGCTCCAGGTCGTCGCCGGGCGGACAGTCTGCACGCTGCTTGAGCGCCTGCCGCCGCTTCTCGGCCTCCAGCAGCTGGTGCACGCGATAGAAGTAACGGTGCCAGAAGACCGAACGGCTGAGATCCGCCGGCACCAGTCGACAATATACGGAACGCAGGTGGCTGCTTGAGGTCAATATCTCGGACAGCTCCTTGCCCTTGCTCGACATGTTGAAGTCTGCCAACCAGGCATCATAGTCCTCGGGTCGGCCGCTAGGCTCGGCCAGGTACGTCTTCACATCGCGCTGCAGAAGCAGCAACTGGAGCTATATAGGGGGAAACGCGTGGTAGGAGAAATACATATAGATTTATTGATTGTCAATTCATTATTCTCTAAAATTGTGATTGAGTTTGAACGCAGGAACTATTCCAAAGTGAGTCATAAAAAAGAAAACCCCTATAAAAATCACACAACTTCGTGAAAAATGCTTCAATTTAAATGAAATTTTGCAGAGTTGTACTAAAATTAGTAGATTCAAATTTGCCGCGTACAGGAGGCGCTGCTTATCAGCTTAATTTGATTTCCCGTAAGGTAGCGCGCCACATTGCTGACTAATGCCAACAAGGTCAGACTGGAACGATTCAAACAGCTGCGAAGAAAATATCCTGCACATCTTGTTGATTTTATCTGGTTCACAGATGAGAAGTTGTTGTCAGCACAATTACTGTGTCAGCGCAAATTAAACAGTCAAAACGATCGTCTTTATGTAAAGTAAGGAACATTTAAGAGATATGTTGCTGCTGAAAGAGTCCTTCATCAAATGCCCAGCATTTAGCAAATCGATTGAACTGGAATTAATTTTGTTGAACAGGAGTTAAAATAGACGGAAAATATTACGGGGATGAACTTTTGACCAAAAAACCTAGACTCCAAAAAACATGCGACAAATCTCAGATTCTTTAATTTTTCAGCAATCCAAATCGAAAACAAATGAACTGTTGCAACGGGAAACGCCACAGTTGATCGAACCCAACCAATGGCCACCCAACCGGACTTGAATCCAGTGGACTAAAAAATTTACTAATCGAAGATTGCCAATATCGAAGACTTGAAACAACGAAATAAGATAACTTGGATTGAACTCGACCAGCGTATAATCGATTCGTCAATCAAAGTATGACGCGTTCGACTCTGGGTTTGTGTCAAGGCCACCGGAGAACATTTTCAGCACAGTTTATAATTCATTCTGTTCCTACACTATTGTTCTATGTAAGTGCCAAATTTCATTTAAATCGAAGCATTTTCACGAAGTTGTGATATTTTTTTTACAGGGATGCTCTTTTTAATGACTCACAGTATAGTGAAACTGGCACAGAATATTGTGATTACGAAAGCCAAAATCAATTGGTCTCATCATGTCATTTGTGAATGACAGTTACTGGTACTTCCTGATAGCGTTGCAGCACTCTTAGCAGAATATATTTTTAAAAACAATTTACCTCCAATCGGTTGAGCACCACAGGTTCGTCATTTTTGATAACAAAGGCCTCGTCGTCATCGTTGGGCTCTTTAGGGAGTGTGAAGGCAGTGGACACGGTGTCCAGGAATCCAGATACGCTACGCTTGACCGCGCTGGCAGTCGATTGATTATCTTCAATCTGACGAAAGAAAAAAAACCGTTCATCTTAAAATATATAATCATCTTAACCTTAAAATGAACAAATTACAGCCATATATTTATGTTTAGACATAATCGTATCGCCATACGATTTCTAAACGTCAAACTGAATTGGAACTGAATAAATTAGGAGTTAACAGGATGTTGTTTCCAGGATAGCCAAGACCCAAAAACAGAGGGACGAACATCACTTAATTTAGTCCAATGTGCATGTAGATTTAGACAATGGGACCAAACAATTTTTAAACCAAATATTTGGTAGAAATATTTTCAGATGTTGACGAATAAATTAGATGATATGAAATAGCAAGCCAAAAATATGTAGAACGCTTAAAAGTTTGTACGCCCATTAAATGTTGAAAGGTAAGACGGCAATTTTGGATACACTATAAAGTTTTATTGTTAAACATGGTCGATCACTCGTGAATGAAGATTGATTGAGCTTCGCAAAAGTTCTTTAGGAAAGTTTCTCGTATCCAGAGTTCTGCCTTACGGCTTCATTGTATAAGGGTTTTTAACACCCCCGAGCTCACATTTAACTTGTCACGCAATGTGGCAGCAGTTGAATTGACGATAGACGATGTCTCGTGCTGAACAGTGGTCGTGAACTCGTCCAAGTCCTTTTTCATGAACTCGAGGACGGATGTACTCTGATATAAAAATGAAAATTGATTAAGTTAGCAACCGAAAACTACATCACAATATTATCAACTTTTGAGCTACAGTGTACAAGCTGCGAGCAGAGAAGCAGAAACTCCAAGTGCAATTAATTAACGGTACTTGTACACCTGCACACAGTAACAATTGTCAGGTGACACGACAATGATGGCTACAGGTTTTTAGCCCGAGGATAATTCTGAAACGCACAAAGCCCTCCCACATAGCCTACATGTTATTGACCCATTGCCATTTTTTCTAGTCAATTTCACAAAGCTGTTACGATTCACATTTCAAAAAAATCCCTGCGATGGCAAGTAGGCCATAGATTAGGCAACATAATTAGCTTGCACATTGAACGGCAACAATCTCAATAATGAATAATAGTTTGGCGGAGTAATTTTAGGGGTCGAGGGCTTGGCTTAGGCTCTAAATTCGGGGTCCCAGTTAGGCCTAACACACAAATAACCGATTTTACACACCTTTTCCTTAGCAGTCTGCAGCCAACTGTCCCACCAACCGGAACCCCTGATAGGCACCAATGAAATAAATAAATAAAACATCGAGTTTTCGTTAAACTATTTACTAAAAATCATTCTGAAATCGAACATATCGCGAAAACTTACCCAGCTGCCATTTTGTTATAACTTTAGGCAATCCTGCCTGCCACTAGCAAATAAATAATTTTGCTTTTATCTGGTTACGTCTTACTTCCAGTTTGACTTAATGAGTGTCGATCGACCACTGGTTCAACAAAATGCTCATAAAAGGACAACGCAGCCGCAGATCTCGAACTCTACCAACTGTGTTGGCAGTGAACACCAAGCTTCGACTTCATCGCGCCAGCTGCAATGGAGAAGTGAGTAGGTGCTGCCACCTTTCGTCAAGAAGTGGCAGGGGTTGTTCAAACAATCGGGTCTACAAATACTGCGGGATATTTGAACTGTCTTAGGGAATGGTTTAAGGATCACTAACAATCCAGGACGAAGCTAAAACCTTAAACTTATTTGGTGCTTCTTGACCTTTCCGTACAAATTTAAAATAATTTTCTTGGTGTTTTCGTTGGCACAACGTTTGACTTCAACGCACATGGGTTCATTTTAATTTTTCTTAAAAAAATGTAATTCTCCATTACTATGTTTGCACTTGGAAAGAGAAGATTACAACGCTTTTCAATTTTCCTCACCGACCCTCATCTTAGTTCGATCTCCAATCAGGCGGCGACAACGAAACGCCTAACGCCGATCGAATTGGTATTGGACCTGACTGTGGCTCGGCGGTCACGGTTTCGATTCCCGGCGCGGGCTCTCGACAGATTATTCGATTCCGGGGTGCTGGTAAAACTGTGCCTAAGCACCAAGAGGGGTTCAAAAAAAAAATCCTGTAGTGAATTAAAAAAAAAATCGCAGGTGTTAAAAATTGACGCAACATTATACGGTGACGACATAAGTTTTTTCTTCTTCCAGAAACACTTGAATGCATGCGCGCCACATACAAATTTGCATATGCATTTCTCTTTCGCTGTATGTCACACACTGTGTGGCCAGTTCGAAAATTTGGGAGGGCAAGGGGAGGCGACTCGGCCTGTATATACAGTATTTCTATGAATTAAACATTTATTGGCGCTGGCGCCGACAGCGTTGGAATAAAAATCGCCGAATTTATTCGGGCGTAAAATGAGAAGGAAATTGGACCAATGGGCAGCCATCACCTGCTGGGTTATCGCGCGTCATGTGTGTGTGATGTTGACGAAGAAAACGTCCTTAGAGGGAGGAGGAGTCAACTAGTTTGATTGGTTAAATGGTATTCAAAAATAATTAAATGCAAAAGTAAAACGTGTTGATTCCAAAAATGCAAACAAAACTTTTTTCGTCGAGAATTATTGTATTGTACAATTTTAATTCCTCATACGTGGGTGGTTTAAAATTGAGTTTGTAAATTCAACGACATACGAGAATTTTGCAACGCCATCAAACATAATTTTTGCATTATAGAATACAAGAGGGGTTCCCGGCTTTGCCTGGGTTTATAGTAACCACCAATGAAATAAAAAATTAATTGTTTAAATTTACCGGCTATTTTACGGTTACACGATGACACGCGATAAACGCAAACGTTATATGTGAAGTAACTCATTTTTCACGTGTAATAACGTCATCTGCGCATGCGCACAATCCCAAATTCCACTCATTCTCTTTTGTGCGCATGCGCACATGACGTTTTTTGGTGTTGAGAATCAAATTTGAATGACCAAAATGTAACTCCTGGTTGTCTCGTGAAATCAACGACGTCATTCTTTTGATGTGGAGACGTCATTTTTTAAAGTTTGAGTTTCAAAGGGAAACGTTACAAAAGCCAAAATTTTGTAAAGCTATTTTTATTATGTTTTATTGAAAATTGAGATCCGTCGCTCCGTCGCTAGCGAGTTATGATGGTGTACTTACGGTATGTTCATTTTATGCGATTTCGTTGAGCCGTTCGGAAATTTTGCTCTGCACACCAAAATCCAATTCTTTGTTTTATAATATAGGATTTCACTTTTGCACCATCAAAATGTCCTTTTATTTTCTCAAACATGTGCGTGAGTTTAAAATCTACAGCGTTGCCATTTGAAATATTTCCTTAATTGCATATATTCGTGAGACCACATAGTGCCTAAGCACTGAGAGGGGTACAGAAACTCCTGTTGAGATATACACTTCAGTGAATTAAAAATAAAAATAAATTACTAAACATAAAAATACTCCAAACGTAAATGGGATTTCAGAGAGAGCCAGTGGCACGCCCGCGAAAAATCGAAGAAAGCTTAATCATATTGCATTAGTAATATTTGTATTTTTAAGTATTTGTGTAATACTAAAAAAAATTTAATTTTTGAGTAAATAGTTAATATCTGAGTACTATTGTTTGATTTCACCGTAGCCAATGGTTCATAAACCTTATAAATTATATCAAAATTTTTATTGCCGAATCTTACAACAATCTATATAAAAAATAATTTTTTTTATTGGAAGTGGATAATTGAAGTATGGAACAAAGGGCAATATAAACCAAAAAGCGCGAAAATTAAAATGTGAGAAACTGAAAAATTCTACAACAGCACTTTTGTCTGAGCTGATCTCGTTAAAACAAATAAGCCTCTCGGGGTTTTCAGATGTGATCATTGGTAAACCCCCCTTAACAAATATTTTTTTAATACGCCTCTCATATCTATCTATCTGATATCTTGGCACACAGAGTGAGATTAACCGTTTTTTTCGCAAACCATAGTGTTATTCTAAGGAAGTAAGTGTATAGTGTTAATGTCACGAAGTAAGGAATATTAGGAAGACATTTGACCTCTGCCGAGCACGCTGTTCGGGAAGTGGCGATCCATTCGTGCGGAGATCGCCCTCAGTGGTCCTCCCGAAAAAGATTTATGATTATTTTTTAACGAAAACAACGTTTTAAAACTAGAAACGTTTTTTCTTATTCTATTCTCTGACATTGCAGGAGAGAGTCCCTGCGAAGTAGCTGTGAGGGGGATATATCGCGCTAGTGGTGACTGGTCGTTCATTGGTTATATAGGGTGCCCCGTGGTATTTTGGACAGTGGGGGTGAATTAGTTGGCGTTAACGATATGGAGGTGTTTTGTTACACGATCTGCCTTTTTTCTACCTCTTAAGGTGTCAGGCGCAGGCGACTTGCGTGTCACTTTGGTGGCCGGATTGTCATGTGCTCAAAATTAGCAAACAGATTTTAAATTTACGGATCTTTACAAGCAAAATTTTAGCATTTCATATAGATATACGGCGGTTCGTAAAACCGGTCCAGTTCTTCTGGTTCACTGATAAACGATATCAAATTTTTGCCAAGCCAATCACGATACCTAGGTAGGGATCTTTAACGTGCACCCCGACATCCTCCAAGCGTGTGCCCCTTGGTGTCATTTCATTCCGAAGAAAGGCGCTCGTCAGAATTTTTTTCTAGTCCTAAAATTTCCAGAGGTCTTGGCCGAGGATCGAACCCGCGATCACGACGTCCTCACGAGCGACTCGCATCAATCACCCCATTATACTGTACATGACTGTATTATGTTGTACGACTCGTCGTAGCGCAGTTGGTTAAGCGACGGACTGTGGTTCGGCGGTCCCGGGTTCGATTCCCGGCGCGG
>JAQGBY010006940.1:0-12399 GCA_034698785.1 Mycogona germanica | reverse complement strand
ATTATATTAGGAGAGTTCTGCCAGCTCTTATCGCCTTTTCGGTTTAGCGTCCAGCTATCCATTCAACCCTATCTCGGTGTATTGTGTGATTGCCATCTCACGGGGATTGCGGGGATGAGAATTGCGAGCGCGCAAGGGGCAGCAAAATAATTCCGGCAATGGATTTTAAATGTATTGTATACATTTAAAAGATGGGCGGATGGAAAATTATTTCGATTGCTCTATGAGCAATGGTCTAATTTTAAAAACTTGTTCATTCCAGGTAGTATTGATGGTAACATATTCCCACCAGTACGATGTCAACCACGAGAAAGTCAGACAAACTGTTCGCATGATAGCCGATGCCCTCAATGAGAAACATCCAAAAACAGTCTCACCAGAAACTGTAAATAACTTATATTATTTCAATGTGTTTTAATAACAGTAGTATGAATTTAATTAACTCGAAGGTTTAAAAAACACAAATAAGATTTAGTAAAAACTTATAACTGTATTATTTTGCAGTGGAACCATACGGCCATGCTGGGCAGCGCGGTCCGCAAAGTTCGGATTTCGTGTGTGCTCATCGTAGTGATGGTCACTTTAATCTCAGTCATGGCACTCCTCTACAACGGCGTTCACAACAACACCATTTATCTGCAACTGACAGTCGAAGACACTGACCACTGGCCATTAACTTTGGCGCCCGGTTTTCTCAACTGGGACTGCGTCAATTTGATCAATTACTATACGTCGTTATTAATGTTCGTCGCTGGAATCTCGTATCTGTTGGTCTCCGAGATATTCTACGACATCATGTTGAAACAAATCAGCCAGCTTTTCGTTCAGCTGACGACGGTGGGCGAGGCGATGACGTCATATTGTGCGTCAGATGATCAGCCACGAAATTCCAAACCGAACATCAGCTGGTATCTGAATAGACACAAGTTCATTTGCTCGATTATCGATTCGTGCGATGAGATCTTTTCAAAGATTGGTTTTTTCTGGGCCAGCATCAGATCGACCAGTCTGATTCTTTTCGCTCGAGAATTAAGCAATACGAACGACATCCAGAACACCTTCCTAGTGTTCACAGCTATATCAACACTCAACTTGGTTGGCAAAATAGTGGTAACGTCCAAACTGAATGGCAAGGTAACATAAAATTCACAATGTGTGATGCGAATTGGTTCCGGGAACAGTGCAGTAGATTTTCTCAATTTTCTATATAATGTGTTCATCAAGCAAATAAACCCCACTGGGGTCACATGGCTCAGCGTCACGAGCGCCACCTCGTTGCTGCCGTGGTACACCCTGCACTCGGTAAGAGAGCCCCCGGAACTCTGGGAGAGACCTCTGCCGAGCACCTGCCACCTCCACCTAACTCCTCTTGAGCCAGGTGGAGACTCTCAGGAGGTGCAACTCCTCCAACAGTTTATATTTTTTCATATTTATTAATTCTCTTGATTACAATTTAATTGTTCACATCGCCTTAATGGGATTTTTATTTCTTAAATATGATTTGGAAGGCTTCTGTTATTTGGCTGTGTAATTAAATTCGTAGGGTATTCTTTTTTGTTAATTGCATCCTAGGTTGTTGATTCGCTGATTCTGAACCCAAGTCTTTCATCACTAAAATATGTTGATGGGAAACTACCAAATCATAATGACGTAAGAATATTATTTCACATATACTCGGTTGACCATCTGAATTCACCAGATGCTTCTGAACAGTGCATGCTCATTAATGTTTAACGTGATATATTTTTTAAATGTAACTATTGTTTATTAACTGGCCTGACAAAATAAACAGGCTACTATGTCGTTCTTAAATATATTTCTTTACAATTTGAAATTTGTCACAAAAGTGTGAGCAGTTATGCAGTTTACTCTAAAAGCTAATTCCCTAAAAAATTAATTTATTTCAATTTATTGTATCGCAGGATAACAGAGAATATCATCTGTATCTCACAGAAATTTCAATGAAACCGGCTCAGATCACTTTCGGTGGTGTCCATGTGGTAAAGACGGGAATGTTGCTTTCGGTAAAGTTTAAAATTGCTTTATTTTTTTAAAGAGAGGTAGAGAACTCATTGTAATAATCTAATAAATTATGAGTACGCAAACAAACGGGCGATTAAAAACCACAATCAATATTAATATAAGATTCTAATGCTCTTTCAGATTGGAAGTTCGATTATCACTTACTTCTTAATACTTCGAGAGGTCAAATAATAAGTGATGAAGTTCAAATTTGTCAAAAATTATTAAAACAAGCAACAACATTATGACTTTCTAAAATAGCAAGAGAACTAGAAATTATTTTATGACTTGATTCCAGAAATACATCATCTACATCAACGATCTGACCACAAATCAAGTCTCAATGGTGGATTTTTCGTCAACAACAACTTCATATTTTCGGTCAGAAAATATAAATTCCTATCCTGTAAACAAATATCTGTTAAATATGGCTGCTGGTCTAATCAAGACATTCAATATTTTAGATGAGAAGTGTTCTCACCTAGGACTTAATGCTAAAGAAGGTAACTTAGGAAATTTGCTACTCTTGAAAAACAGCCCATCCAGCAAGAATGAATACTGACCATCAGCGATAATTATCGATAACTGGCCATTTAATGTAACTATGTATTTGGTCTAAGCCTGTTGGTAACACTCATTTCCTTCATTGTTTTAAATAAATTATTTTCCGCTAAAATGATGTGTTGTCATTCGATAAAATATAAGCTACAACATATTAATTGTCGTTCTTGTTTATTCTACAAAAACAAACTTGAGAATAGGCAAACATTTGGCAGCCACCAACCAACCAGCACTAACAATAATGAAAAGAGAACATCACAAGTGTGACATTTATGAATTTCTTAATTGACTGGTCTTAAGGTACAGGAATTGTGAATTTCCTTATGTGGTGCACATTTTAACCAAAATTCATCACCTGATTAATACAAATACACAATTGTATTTAATAGTAATACAAATTCAATAAAAACTATTTTTGAAGTATAAAATGATAGTGTCACATGAACGAAGCAACTTTTGTGAGCCAAACGGTCAGGACAATTTAGATCATCTCAAACCAATTATGTTCGCACTGCGTATATTCGGCATTGACTTGTACAGTAAAACCGAGTCTCGCATTTGCTATTGGCAGAGAAAATCAATTATTGTGGGTTTCGCTCACATGACTCTGCTCCGGATTGTCATTGTGGGTTACAAGATGGCGATCAGCGCGACCATAAAATCACCAGAGGACCATTGTTTCGCTATCTTCTCCATTCTTCAGGTAGGCTTTGTCGAATCAATCACAGAACTTTTTTATGAAACAAATGATTCATATTTTTATCAAATATTTGGGTCATTAAACCGTATTATAATCCTGTTGTTATCCAAGAAAAACAAGAATGGTCGCAAAACTGAAATGAGCTTTATCAAGTCACCTAAGAAAACATTTTCCCATGTAGTGCTTGAACCCATGACCATTAAGCTTGTTGCCCATGACCTCAGTAACTACTTCCTTGACGATGATCCTGTAACAAATTTATTGTCACTGACTAACAATAAAATTTGATCACTTGACCTAGTCAGGTGACGGATCGCCAGTGCGCCAGACCACACCCTGCAGAGGTTCGGCAAGTTATTTCGAGCACAATGTATTTTTGCGTAATGATGGAACTGTATGAAGCTGAGGTTCCGGAAAATCACTGCAAATTGTGTGGCGTGTGATTTTATCCCATGCTAATTATGGCATCATTCAAATAGGATTACAAGCGTTGTGTGACAGTGGGCATGCGAGCGACAGCAACATGAAACGGTTATTATGCTACACAGTATACGTTTGACAGATGGAAAATTATTTTCCTATTTGGCATATCAAATGCGAATGTCATAAGACTGACTGAGCTGTGACGGCCTTACTGATTTTTAAAACTTGTCTATTCCAGACAGCATTGATGGCGGCATATTCCCACCAGTACGATGCCAACCACGAGAAACTCAGACAAACTGCTCGCCTGACAGCCGATGCCATGAACCAGAAGTACTCAGAAACAGTCACAACAGAAACGGTAAATTACAATTACAATTAAAAAAATTTACCCGCAAGCAGCCCCCAAGAGAGGGACCTATGGCGGGAGTTCAAAAACCAGTTGGGGACAGAAATGGATTTATTTTAAAGGCCCTGGATTAGTGGCTCTGTCAGGTCATTCCACTGTCTACACACTCTAGGGTAATAGGAGTTAAAATATGACGCAGATGTACATTGAAGCTCGTTCACTATTCTAGTGTTGCCCCTTCTACTTCTGTTAGGAGCTGGGCACATAATTTCCCCGATATCAACATTACAATCCCCCTTCAGAATTCTGAGCAGCAACCTTAAACTGATCTCCCTCATACGATCTTCCAGTGTCTTCCATCCCAGTTTTGACAGCATGTCTGCAACATGAGTCACTACATATCTAAAATCTTAAGTGAATATTTTTGCAGTGGAACCAAGAGGCCATGCTTAGCGGCGTCGTTCACAAAGTACGGATTTCGTATGTGTTCATCGTAATTCTGGTCACTTGCACCACAGTCATCGGACTTACCTACACCGGCGTCCATAGCAACACCATTTATCTGCAACTGACCGCCGAAGACATTAACCACTGGCCATTAAATTTGGCGCCCGGCTTCCTCAATTGGCACTTCATCAATAGGATCAATCACTACTCGTCGGTATTAATGTTCATCGCTGGTACTTCATATCTGTACGTCTCCGACAGTTTCTACGACATCATGTTAAAACAGCTCAACCAGCTTTTCGTTCAACTGACGACGGTGGGCGAGGTGATGACGTCATTTTGTCCGTCAGATGATCAGCCACGAAATTCCAAACCGAACATGAGCTGGTATCTGAACAGACACAAACTCATTTGTTCGATTCTCTCTTCGTGCAATGAGATATTTTCCAAGATTGGTTTTATCTTTGCTTGCTTTCTCTCAACCAGCTTGATTCTGTTTGCCAGAGAACTAAGCAATATGAACGACATTCAATGCACTTTCCTCGTGTTTACAGCTATTACTATATTCAACTTAGTCTGCAAAATAGTGACAACGTCTAATTTGAATGGAAAGGTAACATTAAATGATGAAGGTGGTTCCAAAAACTGTGTACCTCTCCATTTTTAAATAAATTTCTATTATTTTTTGTTGTATTGTGCGTGCACGATCTTATCTTACCTTACGATCTTATCTTACCTTACGATCTTATCTTACCTTACGATCTTATCTTAACTGTTTGTGGATTTTCAATTCTTAAAATTGATTCAGCAGGCTTCTGTTCTTTTGCTGTGCAATTGTAAAATGCTATGTCTACGTGTCTTATCATATTTGCTATCCCTAGGTTGTTCTTTCGCTTATTCTGAACCCAAGTCTTTCATCACTAAACAGTATTGGTGGGAAGGTACCATATCATTATGACGTAAGTTAACTAAACTAAACATTTTGATGCAATACAGAGAGTATTTATTAGAGAATATCGACAAGAAACCCCTAAATTGGAAGCTATGTCGTAAATTGTTTAGCAATGCTGCTAAACGAAGTCGTTCATAAAAATATTTCTCTACAATTGTTAATTCAAAATTAGTGACAAAAGAAAATGTTGGCAACCAAGCAGCTCACACGAAAAGGAATTTCCTTAACAATCAATTTTTTTATATCACAGGAAAACAGGGAATATCATGTGTATCTCACAGAAACTTCAATGAAACCGGCTCAGATCACTTTCGGTGGTGTCTACGTGGTAAAGACGGGGATGCTGCTTTCGGTAAAGTTTAAAATTGCTTTATATTTTAAAGAAAAGTAGAGATTGTAATTTTCTTATAAATGACGAGGACGCAGACAAATTGACGATCGGAAATCACAATCTAATTACTATGATATTATAATGCTCTTTCAGATTGGCAGTGCGATTATCACTTACTTCTTAATACTTCGAGAAATCAAGTAATAAGTGGATAAGTTCGAGTTTGACAGAAATTAATAAAACAAGCTACAGTACAAAGGACGATCCATTAAACAATGTTTCCCAAAAGTTATTAGAGATCTTCTGAAATAATTTTTCGAATCGCATTAATATTTTTAAGACAATAAAGGCAACAACATACGATTCCGCTTCGTCGTCCGATCTTATTGGCAACTATCAGTTACGCTTCTGAAGGGTGAATTTGTGATAGGTCATATGATGATGATGATGATGATGATGAATTCACTGAAGTGACGGATCACAACAGGAAGATTCTGTACCCCTCCAGTGCTTAGGCACTTTGTGAGAGGCACATTTTCACCAGTACCCCGGGCCAAAGCCCGCGCCGGGAATCGAACCCGGGACCGCCGAACCACAGTCAGTCGCTTAACCAACTGCGCCACGACGGGACGTACGATATATGTGACTATATGATAGGGAAATTTCTAGTCCGTTCAAAAGAATTTTTTAACTTTAAAACTACTGAAAACCATGCGAGCTTGTGAAACTGTTTGCTCGATTACATTGAAATCACCTGGAACAATCACTCAACATTTAAAAAATGTTCCTAAACGTGTTTTTGATTTGCTTCGTCGCCTGTCAAGCAAAATATGAAATATCAATTTATGTAGCTTTCACAAGCATATCGTATTGGGCTTTTCCAAAATTGATTCTCTATTGACATTGCTATTCACAAACTGAATTTTCCTAATACACGAGAATGTCAGGTTAGTGCGGGTGTGTCAACACGCCACATTACACGTTAAATCAATTAATCATTAGTTGCCAGTTAACAGCCATGCCAAATTCACATTATAATTTTTTGGCAGGAAACTTACACTGACCAACTCCATTGACCATCAACGAGTACACTATAGGAGATCATTGTTGTAACCGCCGGTAAGGTAAAACACTTTTTCTTGGTTAAACTAACCACCAACAATCACGGCGAAACTCAACCGATCAACTGCGAATACAAGCAATTGTTACCCGACATCAATCATAAATCGATGTTCTTAATCACAATTACTATATTTACATGCATTACCACCGTATTTTCTCAATCAGGATTTGAAATTTTGAATCTTCAATAAGCGATCAGCAGCAATCAGAATCATAAGCAATTGTGAAATCAATGCAGATGAATTTGAAAAATATTCCATCAGCTGGCGCTACTCAAGCATGGAGCACACATGAAGGGCGACAGATGAAATTTTGCACTCTGGTGGCTCAGGCGAGCACATCACCAAAACAGAGTGAAGAATCCAATATCGATATCGTCGGATTTCGGACCATTGTACGTATCTTCCGATGGTACGGCATCCGGTTGGACGTCAGCAGCACATCCGATCCTCAAGAGCGCATCATCGATCCCTACCGCGCCACCTTTGTCCTGGGGGCCAGCATATTCATGCTTCTGTTCTCGATCGGCTTGCTGGTGTTCCAGCTGGCCAGGCTCGACCAATTCAACGCAGCCATGATCTGCAACACCATCATGTCGGTGAGCACAACTTTGGGATGTCCGTTCAGTTACCTGGATTGCGTTCTGCGCTGCAGACACCATTGCGATATATTGCAGAAAATGGTAGTCACCTTGATGGCGGTGGACACCAAAGTACGTGACTCGCATGCCAGGAAATTGAGGCAATGGACAAAGGTCGCTATTGTCGCTACTGCGGGCACGACCCTAATATCCATAATCTGCATCGTACGCGGAATCCAAACGCGATCGTTAGAATCAGAGTCAATCAATTCAGGTAACGCAAACTCGAGCGTCACATGGCAATCGCTAATCGTCCCTCAGTGTCTGTCCGTCGTCTGGTGTATCTCCTGCAACACTTTCTCGTATTTCTACAGCATCAATGTCCTTATATTCTGCAAGCTGACGATTCTGCTCATTGACCACCACCTACCTCAAGAAGGTGGCATCGATCAGACCGGAAGTGTCGGTGTAGTCGCCCAGGCGGTCGTCTCAAATAGAGGTGCGATGATGGCGCGGCGCCAACTACGTCATCAGATGCTATGCAACCTCGTTCGACAGTTAAACCATATAGTTTCACCTTATTTGCTGGCGTCACTCGTTGTAGAGGTTACCATCTTTCTTATGTACGTTAAAGTCATTTCTTGGGTGGATATGACCGAAATTGTTTATTCCGGTATGTTTTCTGGGATTGCGGTCTTTTTCTTCTCATTCAAGGTCTTCATTTGTGCAAAACTTAACAATAAGGTAACTAGACACTAAAATGTGACTCATTTTTTATTCATGGTCCATAGAATAAAATAAGTGATATTCGGTATTCTTTGTAATGAATCGAGTGTATATGTGGACCTCTCTTATTAATTTACACAGCATAATAAAAGTGGTGGGACAATGTCACATGCCTAATAAAATTATACAACCAGTTCTTATGGCGGTGTTGAATGAATTAAGTTGCAAGTAATCTTAAAATAAATAGGTCATACTATTTTGACAAAACGCAGTTCATCTTAATTTTAGGGCAATTATTCCATGTTCCAATTCCAATCCATTTCTATCCAGATTAAGTCATCGCTACAAGTTACTCCGGAACCAACAACATTACATGACCTGCACCAATTTTCAGGGGTAATAAACATTCATAATCAAGTTATAATATTCTTATACGAATTGTTTATTGAAAATTGTTAAACCTAGTTTTACTTCACAGTAGGGTTCGAAATGATTTTCTGTATTAATTCAAGGAACACGTCAATTATCTTCTCTACGTCAACGATATGACCACGAATCAAGTCGCAATATCATACGGCGGATTCTTTCCAGTCAGCAACAACTTTATATTTACGGTCAGAAAAGAAAATGTCTATCCAGTAAAAAATATCTGATAACTATTACTGTTGGGCTAATGAATTCATTCAATATTTTAGATGGCAGGTGCCGTTCTCACCTACGCATTAATTCTCAAGGAGGTAAAATAGGAATCTTACTACTCTTGAAAAACAATCCAATCCAACAGGAATAAGTATTAATGATTAACGACAATTATCGATAAGAGACCACGTAAATATTTTAGGTCATGCTTGTTGATTTTCACAATTATATTCTTCGCTGTTTTAAATTAATTGTTAAATAAATTAATAAAACAATCAACAGTACTGGGTGATTTAATATTTTTAATTTTAAGAATTTTTAAAAACATTGTTGAGCCCGAAACGATTTTTTAAATTTGATTCCAGGAACACATTAACGAACTAATCAATTATCAATTGTATATGGTGTGTTTTTCTCGTCAGCAACAACTTTATATTTACGGTCAGAAAATGAAAATGTCTATACGGTAAATAAATATCTTTTAACTGTGACTGTTATTTACAACAATAATTGATCCTTTTTAATGTTCTTAGGCATTTATTCGATTCTCGACGTCCTCTGTCACACTAAAATAAGGTTTCCAATTTGTGTAGCTTTCACAGGCGTTATCGTCTAGGGTTTCTTAAAAATTAATTCGTTACTGTCTATAGACATTGAAACAAACTGAATTTAGTTGATGCACGAAAAGGACAATTAGATTAGTGCAGGCGTGTCAACACACATCAATCTTTAAATCAATAAATCCTTATTTGACAGTTAACGACCAAGCCCATCTCACATTGTTGTTGATTCGGCAGGAAACATATCTTTACACTGACCAACTCCATTGCAATGACCACTCGTGATGAGCATTGTGGCGACCACCGATAAGGAAAAACGTATTGTCTTGATTTTGTTTCTAACTACAGAGTACTAGCCACTTACCACCAACAATAATTTCAACGGATTACCCCCCTCAACGGTGTAAAAGCGATAACGAGCATATAAAGCTACATGTTTGTGAAATAAAAACTTGAAATTTTAAATCTTAAATAGCAATTATACAATCAATGACAATGAATTTGATGAAGAATCAATCAGCTGGCGCTCCTGAAACATGGATCAAACAGAAAGGGAGAGCATCACCAATGCCGAGTGAAGAATCCAAAATCGATATCGTCGGTTTTCGGACGATCGTACGTATCTTCCGATGGTACGGCATCCGGCTGGACGTCAACAGCACATCCGATCCTCAAGAGCGCATCATCGATCCCTATCGCGCCACCTTTGTCCTGGGAGCTAGCATATTCATGCTTCTGCTCGACATCGGGTTGCTGGTGTTCCAGCTGACCAGGCTCGACCAATTCAACGCCGCCATGATCTGCAACACCATCATGTCGGTGAGCACAACTCTGGGATGTCCGTTCAGCTACCTGGATTGCGTTCTGCGCTGCAAATACTATTGCGCTCTATTGCAAGAAATGACGACCATCTTGATGGCAGTGGAGACCAAAGTACGTAACGCGCATGCTAAGAAATTGAGGCAATGGACAAAGGTTGCAATTGTTGTGACTGTGGGAATCACCCTTTTGTTCGTCGTTTGCTCCGTGAGCGGAATCCACTCACAGTATTTAGATTCACCGAGAATGACTTCGAGTAACGCAAACTCTACAGTCTCGTGGCAATCGGAAATCGTCTTGCAGTGTCTGATTGTCGTCTGGTGTATCTGCTGCAACTCGTTCTCATATTTCTACAGCATCAGTGCCATGGTCTTCTGTAAACTGACCATCCTGCTCTTTGACCACCACCTGCCACAAGAAGGGGACATCGATCAGACCGGAAGTGCCGGTGTAGTCGCCTCAGCAGCAGTCTCAAATAGAGGTGCGATGATGGCGCGGCGCCAACTACGTCATCAGATGCTATGCAACCTCGTTCGACAGTTAAACCACATAGTCGCACCCTATTTGCTGGCGTCACTCGCTGTAGAGGCTACCATTTTTCTTATGTACATGAAAGTTTTTTCTTTCGTTGACATGGCCGATTTTTTTTATTCGGGCATGTTTACTGGGATTGTGGTCGTTTTCTTCGTTTGCAAGGTATTCATCTGCGCAAAACTCAATAATAAGGTAACTACACCACAGTATGGCCCATTGAAAATGTGGCCTCCATATTCTGTGTACAGTCTGTACTAGAGCACCCCAAATTAAAAAATCACAACTTCCTGAAAAATGCCTCAATTAACATGAAATGTTGCAGTGCTCTACTTTAATTAGTAGATTAAAATTTGCCGTGCACAGGTGGCGCTGCATATCAGCTGTATTTTATTCGCGAACGCCCAACATTTAGCAAATCGGAGATGGTGTCTGTTGGTGCTTCTGCACTCGGTCGAACTGTAATTAAACCAGGTTGAACCCGGAGTTAAGATCTCTTTTTTCTTTTTCGTTTTCATTTATATTTTCATATATTGTTACTTACTGTCGCATTGACCCTCACTCGTTTACCGATTTCTTTTGTCCTTGGTTACCTTGTTTATTGATCGTGTATTAATTATCAACGATGGAGCATTGTTCTCACTTTTTTAATTAAGCAATGTTTTCTTTATTGATCTTGTAGGCGATGAAATGTACACTTTATCTATTTTTCTACAACCTGTTTGAATGTCATATTTATTTTTCATGCAACTAGTAATCGCAGGGCCCTCACAAATTGTTCAACAATGAGAGGGCCTGCAGTCTTCGCGTCTTCAGGCTTTATTATGGATTCCATGTTCAGTTAAACTTGTGTATGTACAGAAGACGTAGAATAAATAAATAAAAATAAAAAACGATCGATGGAAAGTATTACAGGGATGAACTTTTGACCAAAAAACTTCAAACTTCGAACGCGAAACGTCATCAAAACAGCCAATCACAGGGCAGCGATGACTTTTCGATGGATTCGTCGGGAAACCATACCCAGAGGACTACAAAATTTGGGGTGTTTTACAAAGACTTCACACTTGTACGTCTTGTCGAAGCCCAGTTGGTTTAGCGACTGACTGTGGCTCGGCGGTCCCGGGTTCGATTCCCGGCGCGGGCTCTCGAAAATTTCGATCCCGGGGTACTGGTCGTGACCCCTAGCATAGTGCCTAAGCACCATGAGGGGTACGTAACGCCTGTAGTGCGGTTGACTACACAGCAAAAAAAATTTGGCAAAAAATAAATATTATATATTTATATGAAGTTTTTGGAATTTTGAAGAGTCCCACAACTTAAATTGCAGAAATTGTGTTTATCTCCTGGTTAGACTGCAGAGTATTTCGATACATTTTATTTTTTTCTGGATCATTGTACCAATTCCAACCATTGATTTTCAGATTACGTCATCGCTGCAAGTTATTCCGAAACCAGTAACATTACATGACCTGCACCAATTTTCAGGGGTAAGTAAGTCGAAGATCGCATTTGAGAGGCATACCTGTACAGTTGTCATTCAAATGGAGATGAGAAACCTTTTAAGAAGATTTCCAAAGAAATAAAATATCCGCGACCAACACGAGATAAACACAGCAACTGATGGATTGTACTCA
>JAQGBY010006939.1:0-12401 GCA_034698785.1 Mycogona germanica | reverse complement strand
TCACGTCTTGACCGGGCTTCTGCTCCATCTTGAGCATCTTGTGGGCGCACTCCTCAAAGTCGAGACTGGACTGAATCATCAGGTAGATGGTTCTCCGCAGCCACACCAGATTCATCTCGGTGTTGTCGATGATGCTCTGCTCGCCTGCGCAGCAACAACCACAAACGTCACACACAGTTTCAAGATTGTCCCAAATGACTACCTCAAGTAACCTCAAGAAAAAGCAAATAATCTGTTAAATTATTTTGACAATATCCCAGAGATGACAAAGTTATTAAACACATTTTTTTAAAAATCATGTGCTGTGGCATATCTACTAATCGTTTTTGATTCTTCAACCGTGGCACCACTGCATTATTTGATAAAATAAAAACAAAAGCGCACGTCAACACATATTCGAAAGTTATTTCAATCATGCAAGATGAAAAACTTTGTATGGCTACAGCTTACAAGTTTATATGTAAAGTCAAATCTGATCGAATAAGCAAGTCAACTCAGGCAGTGTATATAGTTAATATTTTATTTATAAAAACCCCATGACATGAAATGATCAAAAATATCTATATAAATAATGTCCCGGTATGGCATTTTGCGTAAGGCTATACCAACAACTGGAGATCATCGCTCTCAAAAATGGAAAAAGTGATCACGAAAAAACCACAGGCGGCGGGCAGTAGGCAAAATCTCTGTATAAAAACGTATAAAATATCTCGTGTGACCCCAAATATTAGCCAATGAACTTTGAAAAAAGAAAATCATCTTAAAGACAACTTGGATTTGACACACACCGGATAGTTAAGTGTTGGTCATTATAAGGCCATTCTCGTGTCGACACACAAGATACAAAATTAAAAAAAGAGAAACAAATATTTAATTTTTTTCCCCACTAGCTCATTAAAATCTGGATTTCCCATTTTTGGCAAACTTCCTTGCCCAGACACACCTACAGATAGATAACCGGTCTCAAAAAAGCTGCGCGTTCCTCCTAAAAACAAACTTGAGTGCCCTTGGAACATGAAATTATGTTGACACTATCGAAAAATAAATAATTGATCGACCGAAGACACGCACGTCAACAACTTGAGAAACATCAACTACATCATAAGTAATGATAAAAATAATGTATCTTGGGCATGGTTTAGTTCACTCTTAAATTTAAATTAAATTAAAACTATTTTGAACGAAAATACAATTTGACTAATTTAACGAAACAATATCTACTTTGGCTGCAATTTTTCAGACAATTTTTTTTTATATAAATGGAATTACACCAAGTTAAAAATGGTGATAAAATGAATAGCAGCACATCGAAAATTGTACATAAAAACGTAGCACTTGTCAGCAATCAATATACATAGAAAACATTTTTTTTTCTAAATAAAAACTAACCCCCAAGACCTTTTTCCGTCAAATGCGACAGGTGTGTGTAAAAGGGGTCAGAGAGTGCCACAAAAAATACTTGCTCCAACACATCGACGGTTTCCAAAGGCAGAATCAAATAGTCACGCACAACTTTTACGACAAGAGTCCAAAAAGACTGCACACACACGTACAACCACTGGAATAAAAATCACAAAACATATTTCTCGTTCATTTGTCTCTTGAGTTTCTAGCAGAGGTCGCTCTAGTTTTGGCAGACGATTTCTAGGGATGAATGGTGGGCAGAAGATAGGCAGTGATCGAACATGTTAGAACATGTCTCGTCGGATGAACGGATGGACTCCACTCCAGCTGCCATTGAATCCCGCGAGCGCAACTTTGTCGATATCGATATCGACCTGGGTTACGGCTGTGAATGTGTGACGATGGCAGGGGAGGGGAGAGGAACAGGGGGAAGTCAACGTCACAAGGCAATGAGACGCTAAAGCGGGTCCGCACCCCGCCTAAATTGCCAGAATCACATACCAAACATTCACAGAAACACATTCACACGCAACTAAATCAAAATGTTTGAGACGCGAGAGGGGGGGGGGGGGAAGTAGTTACGGCCAGCTCACAAAACGTCCTCACCGGCTCTCCGCGGAGAAACAATAAAAACGGTCTCCAGGTGACGTCACGAGACGAAGCCGGTGGGCGTGCCCCGGGGGGTGACGTGGTAGGAGTGGTGGTGGGGGTTGATGGGGGTCGAGGCACTCCTCATTCCTCCTCGCTCTCTCCCTGACCGTACATGTCGGCCAACTTCTGGAATCGCGGTCCCCAATTGTTGAGGTAATCAAAGTCTTGCTCGTTGTCGTCGGTGCCCGAGGCCAGCGAGCTGAGAGATCCGGCCGTGCTTCCGGCGCCCTCGTAGGCGTATAGCCGTACGTCGTCCGACGGCAAGGCGTCCTGGTCTTCGTCCGCCTTGCCAAGATTGTTGTTGATGAAGTCACCGACGTCCGGTTCGCTGCCAGGCGAGTCTGAAATTGAACGGTGCAAATGTTGAACAGGAAACAAACCTGAAAATTTCTGGTCTATAGTAGACATTTGCTTTCTCCACTTACAGCCTCTGTTCTGCCTGGGCTCCTTGATGGGTCGATTGTCCAGTCCCGGCTTGCCACCGCCCAGCGGTGTTCCCATGTGATCGACGGGAATTCGGAGCGCGCCGATATCATAGGTGTTCATGTCGTCCTCTCCGCCACCTTCGTCGTTGTAGTTGATGATGTTCTCGCGGATGTCGTCCTCGGGGAACACGGGACCGTAGTTGGTGCGTCGGCTGCGAGTGTACACCACCAACACCAGGGCCAAAACTAAAACCATACCGGCAAAGAAAACCGCGATACATCAAGTGCCATTCAGCCGAAGGGAGTACAGTTGAATAAATTGAACCAAAAGATGGCCCACATCACTTACTGAGAATGGAGAGCGCGCAGACGAGGATGGCGGCCAACGCTCCGATGCCCAGCACCAGTTGTCTCTGCTCCTGATGCGAGTCGCACATTTTGCCACCGTACGGCGCCACGCAGTGACACACGAAGCTTCCCTCCAGATTCTCACAGGTGCCGTCGTTGAGACAAGGGAAAGTGTCGCACTCGTCCACATCCTCGCATTTACCGGTCACGCCTACAGCGTAGCCGAGGAGACAGCTGATAGATCCAGGCGGAAAAAATAGAAATGAAATAGGATTACTACATCATCATCATCATCATCATCATCATCTACTGTATATCTAGCTTTAAAAAAGATTCGAAACAAAATCTTGGAATGACTTTGCATTTCTTTTATTGGACATCTTATTTTATTTAACACCGATTCTCTGAAATAACATTGTAAATTGTAAAGCAGCAGAGTGTTGAGCGTTTGCTGTAACACGCAAGCAATGAATTTGCAGTGGACGATTTTGTCTTAGTGTTTTTTCATTTCTGGGTTTCACCCGAATTCATTTTAGCGATTGTGTGCACAATAAACAAGAAAAAATATGTAACCTCTTTCTCTCCACACTTCACACTTGACTTACCTGCAAATGGGAAATCCCCAGGGTTCCAGGCAGTCCATTCCATCTGGACAGAGAACGGTGAGACAGCTGTCGGATCGTGGACAGAATCCGTCCACATTGTGAGCCTCGGCGTCGGCGTACTTGTTCTGAGTGGTTACCGGAGGCATTGGCAACTGTTTCAGTCGAGTATCAAAACGCACGTCACTCATGCAACCTAGGAATGAAAAAAATATATATATTTTATAAGAAAACATATTAGAAATATTGACAAATCAAAAATTTTGTAACTAACACGACGTCGTTCAGCCAAATATGTCCATGTTCATTTGATAAACTCGTAGTGCGATTGGTCCGGGTTAGATTCTCGAACGGATTCTCTCATTTATTGGATCCCGAAATTCCGGTGAAGTCTGCACCTTTTTAACCAATCGTAGACCGTACTGTGTCGACACAACCGTAACAACGTCCGGCAATCAGTCACAGTTTGTGTTCAAGAGACGATCAAGAGAGACGCTTACTGTTCCGGAAATCGTTCTTGAGCTCGACGCCGTCAATGTGACCGCCCACGTAGATGCCCCGGTTCTGAATCTGCAGCAGCTGATGGAAGCCCTCGTGGTCCAGCGACTCGTTGAAGCGTCGTCCCTCGCCACCGTCAAGCGCCAGCGATGCCAGGCTGCCGCGACGAGAGAGGTGCACGGAGTGCCACTGGCCGTCGTTGACTGTCACGTCATCGAGCGACAGTCGGCTCTCCTCGCGACCACCGTTGTGCAGATTGAAGCGGTATTTCAGGTGGCCATCGGCGATCTGTTTGTTGCGAGCAGAAAATCAATTTTTTTTTGTTTGTTAGTGGGAGTGCTATTTAGTTTGTTTCGGGATTCTTAGAACGATCTTAATTATTTGTTGGAACTATTTTTTTTACAGCAATGGCTGGCGGCTATCTTGACTGCAGTTAATAATACCTCCAAGTGCAAAAATTCTTTGACATTTTTGCCGGCGGCATGAAAGAGTTCTCCGTTCAACTCGTGCGTCCTGAAGCGCAGCATGATGTCGGATTTGAACTCGTCGGGCTCGAACTGAAGCGTGTACTGGATATAGCTGGCGTCGTTCATGGTTACCTCGGGGGCAACTGGACAAGTGGAAAAATAAGAACACGATTAGCTTGACAGTCAACGAAATGCTTTCATTTTTCAATTTTAGTAAGAAAAAATACTAAATCAATGCGCATGTAGAACTCAATAAAACTTCCGACTCCAAAGCAGTCGATAACAATAATCCGCTTTCACTTCTTCACTTACCCTGATCGCAGCGATCACCGGAATAGCCGGGCGCGCAGTCGCAGCTGACGCCGCTCTTCGATCCGATGCAGGTGCCATTGACGCAGAACGGCGTGACGTCATTGGCGTGACACTTGTCTTCGGTGAGTGGACAGCCTGGCTGGGCGAACAGCGAGACGGCCGGCGATGCCAGGTCGTACAGCTCGCCGTTGAGCACCACCCCCTTGATGCAGCCGATGAATCCGACCCGCGAGTGGCGGTGCGTCCAGCCCGCGTAGGACAGCTCAGGGTGGGACACGCCGCCCAGCTGCAGGGGCGCGTTCACGTTCAGGTACTCGTTGAAGAGCGGCGTGCTGCCACGGGCCTCGCAGGCGCCACGCACAAACACGGGCGCCTCGTGCGTCTCCTCCTTGTCGTTCCTCTCGCCCGACTCGCAGAAATCCACCACCATGCTGACCGCTTCCGGTGACCAGTAGATATCCACCCGATGCCACTCCTCGTCGTTGAGAACCTTGTCAGCTACGATGAGCTCCAGTGTTCCCGAACCCAGATCGATGAGCAGACGAGGATGTCCGTTGGACAGCTCCAGGGAGACGAAATCCTGAACCACATGCTCGCCACCGTCCGGATTGCTAATCGGACCGTTGTAGAAGAGAAGTCCGTTCGGTTGACGAGTGATGAACTCCAGGCTGAGATGGGACTCCTCGCACAGCTGGAAGGAGGGGAACCAGGCGTAGCCGGCCTGCTCGAATCCGATGGTCGTCTGTTGGCATCGCGGTCCGGTGAAACCGCGCGGACACTGGCACAGCACGTTGCCGTTGGGCAGGGTGAGGCAGGAGCCGCCGTTGAAGCACTTGAGGGTGCCGCAGTTTTCCAGGCGGGAGAAGTTGCGCGCCCGGCACGTGCACTGGGCCACCACTTCCGCTCGGACACCGGCCAGTGACGACCGGTTGGCGTTGACCACGTAGGGCGTGGCCGACACCTCCAGCTCGTTGGAGCAGCTGCTCTCGCAGTTGATGTTCTCGTAGAGACATTCGTCGATGCCGATCATGCTGACGTTGACGCCAACAGTCGTTTCCATGTTGGCGCGACTGGCGGCCAGCAGACCGTTAAGCTTCTCCGGTTTGTAGTAGGGCGAGCCATGTGCCGAGAACCGGATGTCCAGGTGAGGGGTGAAGCCCTGTTTCTTCTTTACGGTGAACAGCTCCACATTCTTCAGCTCGGCTTTGATCACCTCAGCAATCAACTCTTTCATGGTCTCGTAC
Organism: Mycogona germanica; assembly: GCA_034698785.1. Lineage (NCBI taxonomy): Eukaryota > Metazoa > Arthropoda > Diplopoda > Chordeumatida > Chordeumatidae > Mycogona > Mycogona germanica. The sequence goes on along the minus strand of JAQGBY010006939.1, from coordinate 6,450 downwards.
TTGCTCTTGACTGGTTGGTTGGTCTTCGAATCCCACACGCTGATAAATTCCTCCTCGGTGATGCCGGCCATGCGGATGGAACCAGAGCTGGCCACGGCCAGCTCGGAGATCTCCTTGACGGTGATGGTGGCGTTGGCGTCTACGGTGTTGCCGAACTTGGCGTCGTGGACGTTGAAGTAGAGGACGTAGGTACCGCCCCGCGTGCCGTTCCGCATGATGATGGTGCCCGAGTGGGGGTCCAGGTGGAAGTTCGGGTGCGGCTCGCCGCTCGCCCAGCGGAAAGTCTTGTCCGGCAGATCCCAGTCGTCCTTGTCGTCCACGTAGACACGGCCGATCTCCGATTCGGGTGCCTTGCCCCGGTAGTTGTAGACAGAGATGCTGGTGCCGCCCGGACCCATCTCGTTGTCGTTGTCGTCGCCGATGGTAACGGTGAGTGTGTTGGTGGCGGACATAGGAGGACGGCCGCCGTCCTTGATGACGATTGGAATAAAGTACTGCTTCTGCTCCTCTCGGTCGAATGTCACCTTAGTGTAGATCTTTGCTGAACCCTTGCGTTCGTCACCCACTGAAACAACGAACAGATGCGAGCAATGATTAAAAAGAAATAATCGCAATTCCTTCAGAAATATGTTCAATTTCACACAAATTTCGAAATAAAAACGTCGAGCAAATGACTTTCAAGAATTAAGAAGACGTTACAGCAAAGACGTTAGAAATTTGAACATATTTTCTATAGAAATTTAATGCAAACAGTTTTTAATAAAATAATTTAATTTCAATGTCAGGAGTGTCACACAAAATATAATTTTTGAAAGACAATTGAGAATGAAATTGTGTAATTGCAAATATAATTTTTTATAAACTTTCATCACAAGGATACAAATAAAATAAACTAAAATATTCGATGAACAAATCAAAATTCGTGTCGAATGATAAAATTCACAAAACAAAAACATTTTAAACATGTAGAAAAAAATATACAGAAATGTTGAGTTTTTGTGTCGGTTCGACTAGTGTACATTTTATATTCAAAAAATAAATATTTAAAAACATCCAGTTTTGCCGAATCAGATATTTCTGAAATCCTTGAAATTAAGTCAATCATCGAAAAAATATTTTTTCGATTATTAAGTTCTACTAAAAATGTGTCAGAAGGAATGCCAATGCTGAACACTGTTGTTTTAAAATCCCTCATTTCATTGGCCATCAGGAAGAGCCACTGTCGCAACATCACCACCACTTCCACAAGCGTGGTCAGGTGTCAAGCCACCGAGAGCCGCATACCTTCGCTGTATTCGAACTTGAAAGAGCTCTTGATCTTTTCGGAGGCAGACTCGGCCAACCAGAAGTTGAAGGGCGGTCCGTTGCCAGCATTGTAGTCGTCACGGTCGTAGGCCATCACCTCGATGACCAGGCGACCAGGTGGAACGTTCTCGGGCACTACCGGCTGGTAATCGTTCTTGAACTCGGGGGCGTTGTCGTTCACGTCCAGCACGTTCACTGTCAGTGTGGCCGTTGCCGTCTTGGACGGAGAACCTGGGAATCAAAAACCAACAAGAGCGTTAAAACTCCAGAGTAATAGTTGATCTTGCAGAAATGAAATTTACTTCTGAATTTTTACTCTTTTTCTTAATGTATTATTTTTCCAGTTCGTTATAAGGAAATTAGAACCAAAAAAATTATTCTATTTTTTTAACAAAAATTTGATTAGAGAAAATTAATCAACTTGTGGAATAATTAAATATTGATTATTATGCAGAGATTCAGTAATTTGAGCGATTAACCACATCAGCGATCTCAGATTTTGATTTGAGGATTTTAAGGAAATTCATTTATATAATTTATATTTTATGCACACCACTGTTCAATATTCAGAAAATTCGCACAAACGTCACAAAAAAAAAAATTAAAATTACCGTCGTCGACGGCCAAAATGTGAACAATGTGCTGTTGAATTTCTTCCCTATCCAGTTGGCGAAGGATGTAGACGTTTCCCTTGGCGTCCACTGAGAAATGACGATTCCGGTTGGTCGACCTTTGAACCACATAGCTGGAATTTAAGAAAAACCCATTGGTATCATTGAACACAACTGAAAAACATGAAGTTGAGTTAATTTTACTTTCCCCCCATCTTTAGCAAAATGCAATTACCTGACAACGGAGGTTCCATTCTTATCGCGATCGGTGGCATGAAACTTTGCAATGGAGGTGTTGGTGGGCGCGTCCTCCTTAATAGACACGTTCTGCGAGACCCGATCGAACTCGGGCGCGTTGTCGTTCACGTCGAAGATGGTGACGTAGACGCGGCACGAATCCACGTGGGTGGGATCCTGCGCGTTGGGACCCATATCGCTGACGCGCACGTCGAAATAGAATCCCTGTCGGTGGGTGACGTTCTCGTAGTCCAGTTGCTGGCGAACCAGCAGCGCCGCCGTATCCAACGACTTGAAATAGACCTGGAAGCGATCCCAGCCGGGACCACTGTTGGGCACGATGTTGAAGACGTTCTTGTTGGTGTCTGGCAGATCGTCGTCCAGCACTTTCATGGTGAGGATAGGATCCTTGGGCATTGAGTTGCCATCTGTCTCGGGAATGCGCACCCTGTACTCGCGCTCCTCGAAGCGCGGTGGACTGTCGTTGACGTCCTTGATCCGGATGGTGGCCGTGCCGGTGCCCACCAGGCCGCCGCCGTCCTTGGCCATCACCTTGATGACGTACTCTGGAGTGGTTTCGCGGTCCAGATTGCCGATGGCAGTCTTGATGAGGGCGGTGGACGGGTCGATGGTAAAGAGTGGCGCCCCCTTCTCCATCGCGTTCTCCACAATCGAGTAGGTGAGGATGGCGTTGCGGCCCTCGTTGAGGTCGTCATTGTCCACCGCGTTCATGACCATCACCGAACGTCCGGCCGGCTCGTTCTCGGACACCTGACCCACGTACGACTCTTCCGGGAACGTGGGCGCGTTGTCGTTGATGTCGCGCAGGTGGACCACCACCTCCGCGTAGCCGTCCAGCGATCCCGGTCCGCCTCCCTCGTCGCGGGCCAGCACGTTGAAGCGCCATGTGGCGCGGCCATTCGGTGGATCGCGGTCTAGCGGCTCGTTCACCCTGATCTCGCCACTGACCGAGTCAATCTCAAAAACCTTCTTGCCGTAGGGTCCGATCTCGTTGGCCTGGCCGGTGAGAAAGTAGACGTTATTCTTGGGCCGGTCCGGATCCTGATCCTTGGCGGAGACGGTGAGGATGGGTTCCGGCAATCCGCTGGTGTTGCTGGACACCCGTTCCCAGATGGTGGCCTCGTAGGTGGGCTGATCGAACTTGGGCGAGTTGTCATTGAGATCGATGACCTTAATGTCCACCTTGGTGACCGCCTCCTCGTGCAGGCCGCCGTCGGACGCGACCACGGTCAGCGTGTACTTGATGAGCGTCTCGTAGTCGATGTTGCCAGCCACCACGATGGTGCCCGTGTCTGCTTTGATGGTGAAGGCGCTGCCCGTGTTGCCTTCCGTGATCTCGTAGCGCAACTTTGACGACTGATCCTTGTCGGTGGCCACCACCGAGATCACCACGTGACCGATATCCTCGTTCTCCTTTACCTGGGCCTCGTAGAGAGGTTTCTCGAAGACGGGAGCGTTGTCGTTCTTGTCGCCGATGAACACGGGAAAGTCGGTGAAAACTGTGGACAAAATCAGGACAAGAAGTTGCAGTTGACATCAACTACTCGCGCCAGTAACGAATCAAACTCACCAAGGTAAAAACCATAATAGGACGATTAAATTAACTTACAGGAGTTGTGTTCCCCCGGTTTGGCGGTGGACCTGGCAGAGGGCGCACCGTCCGTAATCTTGACCCTGATCTGGATGGTCTGATTGAGTTCCCGATCAAAGACTGCTTTAGTGTAGAGCTCGCCCGTCTCTGCCTTGATGCTGAACAGGTCGTGCACGTTGGGCGGTCCCACCAGTGCGAAGGTGACCAGGTTAAAGGGGTAGGTGCTATCCTTGTCGATGGCGTGCAGCTGGCCCACCTTGGTGTTGAGCGGTTCGCCCTCCAACACGGACAGCTTCTCATTGTCTGCGAACTGGGGGATCTCGTCGTTCACGTCGTTCAGCTGAATGTAAACGGTCGTCTCCGTTGACATGGGCTGGGAGCCGTAATTCTGTTGGCAACAAACAGACACGAATTGGTAAAATGTCTGAGCAAACACAGTCATTTTTTTCTTAGGAATAATTGCACTAAAACATTGTAAGGTTGAAAATAACATTAAATAAGATTACCTCAGCGCGAACTGTGAGATTATACTCCTTGATGTCCTCATAGTCGAGCGCCTTTCCGATCCGAATCTCTGCCAAATCTGTGCCAGTGTCCGAATGGGGCAACAAATAGAAAGTCTGCTTCTTGTTCGTCTGAACCGTGTTGCCCGGCACCAGAGAATAACCGACTCTATGATCGTTGTTGATGCCGGAGCTAGCTTTCAGAGTTAGAATGACGAAGTCCTGGGGCGAATTCTCGTCCACTTTGATGACGTAATCCGGCCGCTCCCACGTCGGCGGATTGATGTTCTTGTTGACCACCTCAACGGTGACCTCCACCATGGCGGACAGAGGGGGTGTACCCTTGTCGGCCGCCGTGGCCAGGAAGTGGAACTTCGATTGCTAGAACAAACGGAAATACAGAAAACGGATTTAAAAAACCTCGTTTGTTTTAAGGCTTAAGTCATCAACTAATTTGAGATACTTTACAATAAAGACCATTGAACTCACCGATCCCAGTGGCTGCTTGAGTGAGACCCATCCGGAATCCGGATTCACTTCGAAGTACTGTAGGGGCACAGCGTCACCGGCGTAGGGCTGCAGACTGTACACGATGACCGCGTTGCTGTCCGCGTCCTCGTCGGTGGCGGACACCCGGAAGACGTCCGAACCGGTGGTAGTCTCCTGCTTGAGATTCTGATTGTAGGTGGCGCGGTCGAAGATGGGTTTGTTGTCGTTCACGTCCTCGATGAGAACCTTGAAGGCGCAGACACCCTCCAGCGGTGGACTGCCATTGTCCTTGGCGATGATGGTGATGGGAACCACTTTGCCGTCCGAGCCTTCGCGATCAAAAACCTGCGACGAAGTTGCAAGCGCGATCAGTTGCAATTCTCGTTTGAATCGAATCCAAATAAAGAGAAAATTCACAACAGTAACGGGAAATGGTATGTCTAAATCTTACCTTGTTGGTCCTGACTTCACCGCTCATCTCATCGACAATGAAGAGATGCTCAGAGCTGCTCTTTGGAACGTAGACGTAACTGATTCGTCCGTTCTCGCCTCTGTCCTTGTCTGTGGCATTAACCTGATTTGACATTTTTAATTGAAAAAAAATTAATTTGGTATTTTCACACAGGCAACTTCGCTATACCAGTTGCCAGACTGACGAGCACTGAATCAAATTTGAATTTAATAAATGCCAAATGAAAAGTAAAGTAAATATAATTTTAAAAAATTAAATTAACAAACACTAAAAGTAAATGTTGAGAACTTTACTTGCCTTGACCACGAAGGTTCCGACGGGCGCGTTCTCCTTCAGCTTGGGCTGGTATTTGTCGCAATCCTGAAACACCGGCTTATTGTCGTTGACGTCGATGATGGTGACCAGCACCAGGGCGGTGCTGGTGTGGATGCTGGACGCGCCGTTCTCGCAGCAGCTGCCGTCGTCCGTCGCCGTCACGTTCAGCTCGTAGGTGTCGCGTTCGAAACGCAGGGGGCCGCGCCCCAGACGGATCACACCCGTGTCGCTGTCCATCACGAACATGTCGGCGGGGATGCCGGCACCCGGAACGAAACCGTAGCGCACCTAACGGCAGGGAAGGAGGAAACAAAACATTTCGTCGTACGTTTCACAAACTGTACCACTGTTTCACAACTTGTCTAAGAGCAACGTGTCAATTTCCTGCTAATAGGTGGACGACGTTTTCCACCCACCTTGTCTCCGTCCTTGTCGGCGGCCACCACCGTGGTGACCACGGCATTAGGTTTGGCATTCTCGTCCACTCGAGACGGATAGATTGCCTGGCTGAAGGTCGGCGGCTCGTCATTCTCGTTGTAGGTGTAGACGCGCACCGACGTCTGACTCTCGCGACCCGAGCTGGTGTCGCGGGCAGTCACGTTGAACGTGTAGAGGGCGCCGTTGTAGTCTGCGTCCAGTTTGGCGTTGGACTTGATGTTGCCGTCGTTGTCGATGGTGAAGTTGACCGAGTCCGTCAGCGAGTACTCCAGTGGACCCGGTCCGGTTAGCACCGCCGTCACTGCAAGGGGTATCAGGAATCGAGATATTTGTGGTTAGTATTTAGATTAAACTAATTAGTTTCATTTGCTAATTGTCCCCTTTTTTTTTTTTTTTTTATTCAACACCACCATAAATTACAGTGCACCATAAATTTTAGTACGTATAAAAAACAGTTAGGTGATGCGA
>JAQGBY010006938.1:0-12402 GCA_034698785.1 Mycogona germanica | reverse complement strand
CATCTGAGCTCTGTCCATTCGTTCTGCGTCGTATTCGTTCCTCTGAGAAGATGGCTACTGGATGTGTCTTTTTTCTCTGGCCCACTTCCGCCATCTGTATCGATACGCCATCAACTATCGATCGATAGCTAGGTGGTCACTCTGACCGCCTCATTATCATTCGAATTCTTTAGTTTCAAAGTGACGCATGCTATACATATACAAGAGCAAAACGTGATGTCTAGGTGAATTAACAAAGTAGTCGATTTAAAATTGATCTTAAAAATGTTAATTTAGCAGATACTAATGACATTTTACGCACACATGAATGAAAGGTGATAAACAAAATTACTATCAGTTTTTTGTAAAGGTATCTGGTTTGTCTGAGGATTGCATTCACGGAGACAGTTTCGCCATTGATAGATCGATGTACTCGTAGCACAGTGAGCTGGTGGGATCGATAGCTAGGTGGTCACTCTGACCGCCTCATTATCATTCGAATTCTTTAGTTTCAAAGTGACGCATGCTATACATATACAAGAGCAAAACGTGATGTCTAGGTGAATTAACAAAGTAGTCGATTTAAAATTGATCTTAAAAATGTTAATTTAGCAGATACTAATGACATTTTACGCACACATGAATGAAAGGTGATAAACAAAATTACTATCAGTTTTTTGTAAAGGTATCTGGTTTGTCTGAGGATTGCATTCACGGAGACAGTTTCGCCATTGATAGATCGATGTACTCGTAGCACAGTGAGCTGGTGTGACATCTTGTTGCTTTACACAGTTTATCAGCTTTCTGGTTCTTTAATTATTTCTATTTTAAGTCATTCTTGATCGTGTTTTGGATCATGAACAATAAGAGTTGCAAATCCTTTGCAATCACGTGCGTACGACTCGTGGTAGCCCAGTCGGTATTGCTACTGGCTGTGGCTCGGCGGTCCCGGGTTCGATTTCAAAATGGCCTGTATTAGTGTCATGTGTGATGGTTAGAATCACAGATGATGACACCAGCATCCCCATGGCACCAGTGTCATGGTTAGAAATGGTCGAACAAAAAAATGGTTCTAAGAAAAGAGAAACTCCTGGACACGATTAGGCGAGTCGTTGGCAAAACTCGATTTAATACAAAAACTGAAAGAAATGAAAATTTGCGAAATACATGAAAAATGATTGATCTGGCCTACAATAACACTTTCGGGAAATGCCAAATTCCGTCGTTTTAAATTATTTGTAAACTGAGCACGTCCAAAAAGAAACGAACTACACCAGCTCGTCGATAACAAAGGTTTTGGGTTAGTTTAATGGTTTGGTGTATCTGGTTATGTTTTTGTTTGGGTTCAGTTTTAAATTATGTTTTAACCAAGGTTCGGTTGGATGAATTTGGTTTGACATGAATATTGCTTTTTTCAGAACTGTAATGTTCTCAAGCGTAATTTCTTAATAACAATGTCTTTATAAAATCTTACCACTCTAGCATCATGAGCAATGTTTGTTGGTAATTCGCTACAATTCTTGCCACTTGAGCCAGCCACCAGAATAGCCAGAATCACTGTAAGCGTGTACATGTGAAGTTGTTGCATTTTTGGGATTCACTGATCACTTTGATGTCCTATTTAAATTTTTGCGTTCCAGTGTATAGCACCAACGAGCCGAGCTATATTCGAAATGATAGGAAAATTTTGAATCCATTAGTTGTTTATATATTGCTGTTTGGTTACTAATTGATAGCAGGTGGTCCATTAGTCAAAGCAATCCATTTTTCCAAATGTTTTCATAAGCATTTGTTTAATCTGAATTCCACTTATTGAACCACTCACCCCTAGAGTGGGTGGGGGAGGGCTAGTCGCTCACTGTAATTGGATGGACGAGCAAATTAATTATAAAAGTAATTGATTACTTTTGCTTAAACCAACCACATGACAAGCTGCAGTTAACTGCCATGTGTCGTGATAATGTCTTTGTGCTGCTTCTCTCCTGTGATCGGGGGTTCAATTCCCAATCGAGACCTATGGAAATTGAGAAATTGTTACATATGGCATCTACCATTATGAAGTTACACCTGAACGATGTCTGATATGCAGTGTGGGCAGGAAAGATGGAATCTTTAAATTTACAATTCAATTTGGAAAACGTTAATCAAAACTAATGAAATTTCTCATACTTATTGCACGTAATCGTTTTGATTTGCGATTTCAAAAATGGCGTTCAGTTACTTCATATCAGTGTTTACGTAGAAGAAAAAATTTCTGAGATCCTAGTCACTGAACGCCATTTTCAGAATTGCAAAGCAAAACGAAATGTGAAAGTAATTGCGAAATTTCATTTGATTCGATTAACGATTTAAATTTTTTTTTATTTCAGTGTCGCAACAAAACAAATTACAAATTAGCAATTCGACTCAACGTAAGAAAACAATTAATGCGACACGAAGAATTTTCGGACCCTTACATTGTGTAAGCAATTTTTAAGGGTCCTACTAAAAAAAAATTAAAAATTATATCAGACTCCAAGTGAGGAGGATGAATGGTTAACAGAATACATGCACATCCTCGTTATTTTGTTATACATGTTAGCTTGTACATAATACAACTAAACTATTTACTCATTTTTCTGATTCGACCATCTTGAAAATTTTAGCAACAGATCCACACCATTTTGACACAATACACTTTGCTTATCAAATTGTAAAACTTCTTTACTTTAAATAATTTAGTCAAAAGACAAGTTGATCACAATTTCTTTTTATAAATTAGTAGGTAAACCATACGCAACAAAGTTTCTCTATTTAAAGTTCGGGGAGCGACCCCTTCTTACGATTTAGATGCACTGCGGGTCAGTCGAATGCTTCGTTGCTTCGTTGATTCCGCTCACTCTTTCGGCTAAGAGGACGGACGACCGGTACTGCTGCCGTGGTGTGTTGAATCTTGAGCTCACGGCTCAGCACCGGGCAACTGAAAAATCCAACAGTCGTCGATTTTTGGTACGCCTCCGCAGCACACCGCTTCTGTCGAAAACAAAGTTCTTTTTGTTGAATGGCGCACGTTCAAACAAACCAATTTGTAGTTCGGAGTTGATAGATTCTCGTTACATGCGAAATCATGTCCAAAATTTGTCCTTTATGCGGCTTGGCAAAGCACGGCTGATGGCATGTCGCACTTCGATACATGCCCGATAAAATCCTCTTTTGCCCGACTCGGCATGATATTAAAGATCGTGCAAACGTGAGAAACAAATTGATTATACAGGGTGTTTGTCCATCAGAGACTTCTTCTTTCTCTGAACCAGTTCAGCTGGTCAGTGAGGTAGGAGTGACCCGAGTCTCGGTCAGTTCTTGCCTACCTCTGCTCGGGTCACGTTGGCCCCCCTGGTGGCCGAAAATTTGTATTCGCCGCTGGGGGCACAATTTGGTGAGGCAGCCATGGAAGTGCGGGCGATAGTCGCCGCTATCGATGGTTGCTACCATCGATAGCAGCAGCCATCGTCCCGACGCTTACATAGTCACAAAAAAAATATAATGTAAAAATAATTAAAGATACACTGTAAAACAATTGTACGCTGAGATGTATTTCAGTTTTTGAGCTAATAATGATGTGGAACCAAAATTCTGGCCAGAGTGATTAATAATATTCGTAGCCATGTTTTTCTTAATAATAAGCGACTTTTATTCAAGAATAATCGTCAAAGGTGCCGTTGATTTAACACGTCAACCTTCAAAAATATAGTTTCATGGAGACTGGGAGTTGAACCGCGGATCCCTGGATTTCCGGCCCAGTGCTCTACCAATTGAGCTACCAACTCTACCGTAGCCATGTAAGTTACTTCTTCATAGGAAATACGCAATTTGTAATCGGGAAGTTTAAATCGCTGAGGCTTCACCGCCCTTGGTATATTATGAGCATTATCGACAATCAAAACTTCGGGGCAACATAAAGAAAATTCCACAAGTCGTTGCAAATATATTTCCTTAATAGTTTGTTTTTTATATATTTTATACATTAGGTTAGTTCCGAGTGCTAAATGACGTTCCTTAGGGATATTATACAGTGTACGTATTATTACATTTTGAAGTGACATAATGAATTGGTCAGAATCCGATCCCCAGAAAATTATAAAAGAATTAACATATCTCATAAAAAACGAGTGATAAAATTGTTTGTGAAAGGGCAACCCCAAAGCACCCTACTATATTCATCATTGAAATTGCGGCACAAAGTTTAACATTGAGAAGCCGATAATAATCACACCAGGAAAGATTATATGCAAGACGAAGTCCAAGATATCTCACTGAGTCAACCTCAGGAACTTCTGCTCCATCGCTATGTGTTATTCTCATCTTACATTTTATCTTCTGTCCAAAAATCAAGAGTTCCATTTTTTTTGACAACCCATTAAGCGAGAACCAATCTGATAATAAATGGAAGTCCCCTTGCACTTCCGAGACCAGCTCTGTGAGATTCTGGTTACTATTTATGTACACGGTATCGTCAGCATAATTATCAACAATCTTCCCTTAAGCCTCAGTTCAAAAATGGAATTAATTAAAAATGGAATGGATCAGGAACAGAAGTGGGCCCAGTACTGAACCCTGTGGAACACCGGAAGTGAGCTGAAATGAGACATTGTTTAGTCCGAAAAAAAACCTATTTGTACACAGACTCCAAATGTGCCAAATTTCTTAAGCAGAAGGCTCCAATTGCATACGTCAAATGCTTTAGCAATGTCCATGAATATCGCTGCTGGGTGATGTTTTTGATCAAGGGCCAATGTCGCCTCCCCAAGAAGTAAATATATCGGATTATTGATAGATAGAAAAAGCCAAACTGTGAGCTGTTAAGAAGTTCATTGGATTGCAGGAAATGTAACAGGTGGGATTTTATGTGAACTTCTATAATCTTGTGCAGTGAATTCAAGATTGCGATTGGACGATAGTTAGTGACTAACTCCGTATCTCCACCCTTATGAATTGGAACCACATATGACAGTTTAAGGCCGACTGGTAATAAACCATCGATCAATACCAAATATATAAAGTGGACCATGGGGGTTAAAACAGAATCCACGTATAATATATATAATTTTAATTATACGTTTTAAAAGACTCAGTTTTTCTTAGATATTGTTACGTTATGTACCATTCATTCATTAACTCATCATCACATACTGTCATATCATAGTGTTCCAAAAACAAAATCCACCATTCAGAAGAAATACTCCCATGATGGGAAAAGAATGTTTACTTTCGCCGGTCCCCACGTCGTTGTTGCCTGATCGGTGATGACGAAGGCATACGTTGCGGAGAAATTAGAACCGCTCTTCTCCGATTTGATTGTTCGTAAGAAAATACCGGATTTTGCTCTGGCGAGGCTCACAGAGTCTCTGGTGTATCAGTCTCAAGTCGCACAGGTGATGATGGCGCCAGCCTCCGGCCGACGGATGATGCATTGGGCGGAGACATTGGTCGAGAAAAGACTGCAGCAAACGCAGTATCGAGCAGGTTAGCATCTTCAAAATCTGCCACTTCAATATTTGTTGTGCTCAACATCAAGACCTCCCAAAACATCTCCTCACTCATTAGAGCCTCCGGGGTGTTGGACTGATTCTCTATGACCTGAGTATTGATCACCACCTGAGCTGACTACATTGAGGTTTTTGAGGTGGTTCAAGCAGGAATGCAGGCCCATCAACTGCCTTACTCATAGTGGCCGCAGTCCCCACAACAGTTCCTCCTTTCATAGTTGGCGTTGTGGATTCGATAAAATCGTCCACCTCTCCCAGCAGGGACACCTCCGAAGTTCGATGTGGCTGCGTCGACATCTCCAGTGGCGCTCGGAGAGGCGACAGTTTGGCAGTCCAGTCTTCCTCCCTTTCTTGAGGTGGCCGGATCGGACTGCTCATGAAGAGCTCTGGGGCATCAGCGTTATCGGCCCGATGGCTGGCCTCCTGGGGTTGCTCCATAATAGGGACTTGATTTATCTTTGTCCAGTCAATGAAGCCAGACCCGTCTGTAGGAGGCTTAGGTCTACACCCCATCGCACCTCTAAACCATGGTTCCAGCACCCCCTCACAGTCATCCGTTCTTTCTGGAATTAACTTTAGCAGCCTGGCCATCTTGGCCTGGCTATACATTGACTGGTGTCTGCCATCTCCAGTAAGAGGCACCTTTACAGGAAAAGATTCCAGCTGGGCATCGTGCAGGCTACGACTATCAACAAATATGGTGATCTTCTCTGCCTGCTCCAGAGTACAAATAAAAGCTCCATGTGGCAATGGAAAAGGCCTTCCTTTCTTGCGGAAGATGTCCACTACTCGCGGCACCTGAGATGGACTAGGGGTGTCCACAAAACACACTCTACATTGCCATATCATCTAGTCCGAGTAATGCTGAGAAAGCAGGACTGACATACTGACACCCATTTTGACACTCCGGCCCAGCAATTCACAAGTGGCCGACACACTTGGACCAGTCACAGCCGTCTTATCAAGACTACCACACCTAGGACCCTGCGCGGTCACTCACCCACTACCGGCCTTTACTCGTTCGGTGTTAGTCATCATTATCCAATTCCATGCCCTCGGCGAAACAACCTTTAGAATGCTGGTTCAACTCCGGTTCAATACAATGGCTCTTGATGACAGTGCTTTACCTGAAGCAGAGCTTTTCCGGCCGCCATGAGCCCTCCTCCCAGTTCCGACTCCTCCAGTGTCAACCACACCACCAGTTACCGCGGTGGGACAATGAACACTTCCATCCATGAACTGACTGTTCACGCTTTCTGATTGGAATCTTGCAGTCAATGATAGGGCTGGCACGGTGGTCACTGGCATTCTGGCAATTTTGCCCTCCACAGCACCAGACCCGACCATTCCTGGCATCACCCACTCATCCTGATCTTCCCAGTGATTCAGCCCAAACGTATCAGAAAAACATTCCACTTGATCAGTGATAATGCCGCGCTCGTTGTTGGTTACTCTCAACAGTCGGCCTGCCGAAAATTTGTACGACCCGTCGTAGCGCAGTTGGTTAAGCGCCGGACTGTGGTTCGGCGGTCCCGGGTTCGATTCCCGGCGCGGGCTTTGGCTCGGGGTACTGGTGAAAATGTGCTTCTCACATAGTGCCTAAGCACTGAGAGGGGTACAGAATATTCCTGTTGTGACCAGTCACTTCAGTGAATTAAAAAAAAAAAAAAAAAATGGCAAGGTGACCATCACAAAAAAAAATTTCTGGTGCCACTGTCTCGTTGGTCAACACCACGACGCTGTATATTCAACCACAACCGAGCAAGAAATTTAGACACTTTCCACGCCTAACACAAACAATAACCAACTGCAAATGCAACCATAATAGAAATAACCACATACGGCAATCTTCTCTCCCGGTATGTCAATCCACAACCAAAATTTACTCACCACACAGTCCCAACAAGAAAACAATCATTGCAATGACCAACGAAAAACCTTCCACCCGAGAGAAAAAATCATTTTGCTCGCCATATTTATTTCACCAAAAATCCTAATTCACTCATCTATGTTCCCATCGCATTATTTTCAAATTCTTCCTTCGGCAATTCGAAATGCAGACCACAAAAAAATTCTCAGATGGCGGATGAAAAACCCTCTACTCTGTTGAAAACAAATTGTTTCGCTTACCGTATTTTACTCGGCCTTTGGACGACACAAATCGCCACACAATCTCTACATGCTACTTTTACATTTGTTGGGGCCTCATGGCGTAGCCCTCAGCTGGCGGGCCATCATAATAAAGATTAAAAACTGTCTTTAATCATTAACTGACTGGAGAAAAAAATCAAAGCAATGCCACGGACGATTCTCCACTTAGCCTTTTCCAGCTTTACCCAAATGTGACTCCGGTAAAAAATTGTCACAAAAAATTCTCTGACCAATCACCAGGTCGACATATCAGATGACTAGGCCAGGTGCGTAACACACAGTACTACATTAGGCCTACACTGCATTTGTGGAAATCGTTTTGGAACACAATTACCTGATTGATTGACATTTACCTCGGTATGTTCTAGTAGCTCCCGCTTTTGCAACTCCAGTCGCTGTCTTGGCAATCTCCAACGGTGCTTCGAATTTAATCAAACTTTCCCCATTTTTTCAAAAACAGACTCACACGCACGTTGATTATGGTGAAAACTCAGAAGACGAGATAAAGCGAATCATCGTTGCACATGCAGTTGATAATCCCGGAAAACAAACCAACTATCGGTTGCACTGACAAATTCCACGATGAACGTCCACAAAATATACCAACAGCACAATTCCAGACATCGACGCACCCCCCTCTCATATCAGGGCTCACATCCAGTGGTGTAGTCTATCTACGGGGGCATTGACAATTTGTTATGCCGTCCCACCCCTTGCTATGCACTTATCGAACAACAAAAACGCGCCCCAGTGTAAGGACACATGCGGTGGCGGACCTGGGATGCACAAATCTCTACTGAGGATGACGTTCTAACGTCACCCGCAATAAATTCATAAGGAAGGAGAATCCAACGTCCCAAATCCCTATCTTTGTCACATACAGTGTCAATCTTCAACCAACTCGCATTATCATTTTCATTATCAATATAAATTGTCAATCACGAAAGTTCTCAAATCCAATCTGTTCACCACCAGGTCACGACCAAGTGTATCCACTAGGTAGTACCGTTTTAGG
The DNA here is from genome assembly GCA_034698785.1 of Mycogona germanica. Lineage (NCBI taxonomy): Eukaryota > Metazoa > Arthropoda > Diplopoda > Chordeumatida > Chordeumatidae > Mycogona > Mycogona germanica. The sequence continues at coordinate 3,732 of JAQGBY010006938.1, read as the reverse complement.
CCTACACTGTATCCTTAGGCACAGTCTGACACATAATTATTCAATCACTTAACAGTTACCTCTGGATTACTCGAAACAGCATCTTGTTCCCCCTCCTGCAGTCTCGATTGCTGCCTCATCAAACGCTTCCTTCGTTTAGAGCCGAATAGTATTTTTCCCATTTTTGATAGAAAAAAATAAACTCACGTGCATTCAATATATCGCAAATGCAGCAAGTGTCGGACTACAGGCCGAACAAATGGTTTCCAACTCCAAAAACAAACCGGCTGTTGGTCACATCATCAAAACCAATAGCTGGCGTCCAGAGAAACATCGAAAATGGTGCTCAATGCATCGACGCAGCCCCTTTCCATCCAGATGAACAGTCCTTTCCTATAGCGGCTGGATAACCAAACGCACCCGATGCGCCGCTCCATGCGGTGTTCAATCCGGGAATCAATATCTGCTACCATGAGTGACGCTCTGGCGTCACAGCCAATAAATCAGCAAAAAGGCATTTTTTTTTAAGGGGGGCATACCAGTCACTTCAACTCCTAATGAGCTGGAGGACTCCGACCACCCCCAAGCCTGGACTAATCCAGCGGCTATAAGGGGGTGGGCGCCAAATTACCCTCAAATTAGACCGAAAAAGTAAGTTACCCATGGATAGCCCCCTGAATTTTGAACACTAGCTAATCATAAACCACAAAAAACAACCAAAAAAGTTTTTATTCAAAATATAAAAGAAGAAAGGACGGAAAAGGACGAGAGGACGGCGATTCGTACACCAAGCTATATGTGGTAATCGAATTCAATAAATATTACTCGATAATATAAAAATGAGCGCAAGCAGTGGGAATAAATAACTGGGCAAGAAAAATACATTATTACCAGCTGAATAATCGGCGACCATAGCAAGGATAAACCAGTCGATGAGCAAACAATACCACTTGGACCGACAGTCACAGCAGCAGGCACAGCCCCAAAGGCGAATAATAAATATATAGATATCGAATCTCAATATCTGCTGTTAAGTCCTCAATCAATAATTTTAATTAGATATTTTTAATAGATAATTAGTCAATCAACCCAGTTAATTAACTCTGACAGCCCCGCTCATTAGAAGGAGGACCCAGTCGGTGCAGGTTCACTACCCAAGCCCACAAGAGAACACTCGGCACAACCGGAGACAGGGCACCCCCGAAATCCACAACTCTGAGGATACAAGACATATACGACCTCAAGACAACTTCAGATATCCATGAGAAACCTGAAAATCGGGAACAGTCTAGTAGGTGAGTAATTGCATAATCAGAATAAAATCAAAAAAAGAAAACCGCGCCAAAAACAAGACAAGCACATCCCCTTAATCTAACGTCAGCACAAGAGGAAGACAACCAACATAGCACGTTCCACGGTCATCCAACTCTATGAGGAGTCCCCCATCAGCCCCAACCATAAGTCCAACGATGCCACACAGTACTCCATGTCAGACAATAAGTTCAAAATCTGAACAGCAAGAGAGGCCGACTCCACAGCCAGGAAGACCGAAAACATCCGATCCAGCTGCCAGCACTTACAACCCAGCGATGGAAGACATAATCCGGTTAACTGCTCCAAGAGAGCAGATCCCTGGCAGAATGGTCCTCAATGAAGTTTATCAATGAAGTGTCCATCAAACAGAAATTAAAACCATTGCTGACCAAAGCACCCTGGTGTAAAAGAAGACATCTAGTCGAAGGCAATCTAAAGGACTCCTCCCAATAGCCTGGCCGTCTAGGCCGTCTAGTGTGGGGTGACAAAGAAGGAAAGTGATATATCATGTCAGTATTGTGTCTAACAAAAGAGTAGAAGTCTCTGACAATAAAGTTTTTTAATGTTTGGTAGCCCAAGTTTATCAAATAATCTTAATGAGCCAATTACAGAGTGGTGTATTCGTGATGTGCCAGTCATTATTCTTATGCAAGCATTCTGTAGAACTTGTATTTTTTTCACAACGTACTTTGGAGCAGATCCCCAAAATAATATATAAAGTGAAACATTAGAGACAAAAAAGAATAATAAATTAACAACATATGCCTCAAGCGCAAGACCCACTCCCACTCTACGCAAATAAGCAATCGCTCCATTCAACATTCGGGAGAGATGAGCAATATCACTGTCGAATCTCAAGTTACTCTGGACTATTAACCCAAGTATATTATACTCATCCACCTGATTCAAAGGGCAACCACTCAGGACAATACTCAAGGGATGGGATCGTATATATCCAAATGCCATTACCGCCGACTTCCTGGAATTCAAAACCAGCTGCTCCTGTCATACCAAAGTGCTATCGAGTTGACATCCTCCTGCATTGCAAGCTCCAAAGAAGACCAGCTGTCAGAGCTAACCCTATAAGTCAAGTTGTCCGCAAAAGCAACCAGATAACCATTTATATGCATGTTAAACAAATCGTTTACAAAGATGTTAAACAGTATAGGACCCAAGACCGAGCCCTGAGGCACTCCTGAACCTGCAATAAAAGCATCACCCACAGATTCATCGAATTTCATCATAAATTGACGTAGGTCCAAGTAGTCTGCAAAGAAATCCAACGATCGTCCCGAAATGCCATATCTACCCAACCTAAAAAGTAACAAAGTGTGGTTGCATGAATCAAAGGCCTTCTGAACAACGAAAAAGGCTACCGCTGATTTTTGTTAGTCTTCTATCTCCCTCCTAACATCATCAATCACTTCATAAATAGCATCGTTTACACCATAGCCCCTACAAAATCCGTATGGTTGTGGACTCAATATATTGTTGATGGAAAGATGTTCATCCAATGCTGATTTTATGTGGCGTTCCAATAGTTTGTGAAATATACACAGCAGGGAGATCAGTCTGTAATTAGCGTAGTCATTTATATCTCCTCCTTTATAGATAACCATATGTGCTGTTTTCAAAAGGGGAGGTATCATAGAGACGTCCTTGAGATGAGGAATCTTTATTCCGTCCGGACCTGGTCCACACTTGCTATCTGAAGCAGGTCTTCATTGTTCATAAGCGGATGCCAGCTATTTCTACATTGGCTAGTTGAGATTTTTGTTCGGATTCATTTAGTTCACACTTCAGGGCAGCGAAGTATTTTCCTTTATCAGGGTGTCAATTTTGTGGTCCTGTTCAGTTTGAGTATTAAACAATAATTTGACTTCATTCGCCATCTTATTCCCTTTTTCTTGAAGGACTTAAATGTCACTTTTTATCTTAGTGAGCGAGGTTTCTATAGAATTTAACTGGGCATCTACTTTATCGAATCATCCATGCAATGTTTTTTGGCCTGCCAAGATATCAGCAAGGATAGCTGTCATGTCCGAATCACCAGTATTGAATGATTTTAGCCATTCTTAATGATGTTTCCATGGAAACATAGGAGTCTGTAAGCAAATCTGAAGGGTGTTCTGGTTTTCCGTCGTTATGCTGTAACTGCTCTTGCACACAAAGGTTCTCTCGAGAGCCCTCCCCCAGCTGATCCAATGATCCCTGATTATAAATAGGAACCACTGGTTTTTAAAAGGACACACCACTGCATAATTAGGAAGCATTTTCACCTACTGAGGTTCCAGTGGTCGCCAGAACCAAATCTTGGGGCTCTGAAACCGAATAAGTACTTCCTCCTGGTAGAATCTGCTGATGATCTATCACTTTCTGGCCGAAAACAGAACTTCCGAGAGTTGTGGAACCATTATTCACCAAGCAATCGCTACATCT
>JAQGBY010006937.1:0-12402 GCA_034698785.1 Mycogona germanica | reverse complement strand
GCAGAATTGAACTTTTATCATAAATTGGACAGAAATTGTGGTTTAACCTCGAAATGACATAAATTATCAAGGCCGCAACTGCGCTGGTAATTTTACAGAGAGCGAGCGAGCTTGCGAAAATTGGAAAACTAGGTCGAAAACACGAACAACGACTCAGCACATGATAAACATAAAAACCGAAAGAGAAGGTGCTGAGGGCGTTCCAACTTTAGTGTTTAAAGAAAGTAAGACCGAAAACATAACGCTAGAAAGTAAATTAACCAAGACCAAAGATATCTAGCGTGGGACCTAAACATTATTACCAATCTTAAAAGAAAAGAAAAAACCTTTGATTTTTATTGAAACAGTATGAAAGATTCACGAACAGTGGCGTTAAAATTATGGATCATAAACAAAACAAAATGAAAACATCTTTGGACTAATTCTTCTTGATCTTTTAGCTGAGGCTATTAAGTTTAGCTAATTATGATCGACGGAAGTCGGTGAAGAACACCCCTCGGAGGTTCACTCTTCGGAGTCGGTTTCGCACTACATAGGAAAATAGAAACAAAAATGGGAATTTTGAGGACTCGAACATTAAACTGAATTATGTGAAAACTTCATACAGCCTATTTCCCTGAACTGCAGATTGTTGGGGCTGAAGGTTTGAAACAGAAGACATTACCAAATAACCAGGTACAGAATTTAGAGTGTTAGTACAAGCAATAAAATTGGAACAACCTCACCATTTGTAGAAACTGCAATGATGACAATTGTTGCCGGATGTTGTGGAACGGTGGTGTAGAACAGACACAATCACTAACACATCAACTGTGGGCTAACCGTAGATCACTCAGGTTGATCTCACTTTATTAAGTGAACAGTCCATGTAATGATGAGGGATGTTTACTATCATTAGCTAATATGTATTTAACATTTGAACTGTAAACGGTGATCGATGAGCGAGAGTGAGTGCGTGAGCGAGAGACAACCGACACGTGACACATAAGCGAGTGACGAGCGGCCAGCATAGCGGCAGGTGGTTGACCAACGTAAACAAATAAAGTTCGGAGAATTGCAAACAAAATTGTGGCTGCTGGTGAGTAGATGCGGCGTACGTGATCATAATAAAATGCTGAAGCATTGTCTTATTAAAGACAGTGCTGGCGATTGAGTAGGTTATATCGACTCAAATGTCACACCCCCCGTACTTCAATTTGTGACCCCGGCACAACACTTAATAAAATCCCAAGGTTCAGAAATAAAGATAACAAACAGAGAAGCAACAGGTTCTTGTAGAAATAAAATTTTTGCAAAACCGAAAAATGCAACGAAGTTAGGAATTTCAAGCGCATAAAACAATATAAATATAATGGTGCCGAAGCACGCAGAGTCAGATATTGGTTAATAATGGAGAAGCTAGGCTTCTTGCTAGGATAGAACCATTTCTGTACCTGTCGGATTATGTGCTTGTTCTATCCTAGCAAGAAGGCTAGCTTCTCCATAATAAAACAATATAGATTAAAAATTGGTTTAAAACCAGAGATCAAATAAAAACAAATCAGTCTCAGACTGAAACAATAGGGACACATCTAAAATAGCTAACATCGAATATGGAAAAACAACAATATGCAAGCATGGGAGTGTTAGGGCACATAAGCATAATTAGGAGCTGAAATGTGGAGCAAAGGAAAGTACCTGCTCCTTGATGGGATAGTAGATGTGAAATGCTCTCGGCAAAGACAACACAGCTTGCGGAGGTTGTCACGATCCTGCTCGTTGACCGGATACATGCGCCACATGGCCGTGCGCATCACCTTGGAGATGGCCTTAACTTGGTCCACCTCGGAATCGTCCAGGTTGGTGACCCCTTCGATGGCTTCCACGGCCCAAACCCAAGCGCATTCAGCATTGACCGGGTTAACGAGAGGGTTTTGGTATTCGCGCAGGAAGGTTGTGCATTCGCGTCTTAAATTGGACAAGCGAGCCATCAGGTGGTGAACCTGAATACACGAATATACCGAACGGACACAAAACAAATAAACGGTCATATACAATAGTGAAGTGCGAGGACAGGGATATTCCCTGTAGAGGATCGCGATCAGTACCAACACCCGAGTAACAAAAGGTGACAATGTTGGTGATCGTATGTTTATGTTTGTGTTGGTTGCGTTGTTGGAAGGAAGAAACTTGAAAACACATAAGATGTGAATAACACCAAACTTCAGCGATGGTTGGGACGGATATATCGATTGAAGGAAACATAACAGAAGACCGTGAGATCCAGATCCAACCTAATCATGAACGGGAAAGATGTTGTACATATATATAGATCTACTAAAAGCGAACACGTGATTACATTATTTTTGTACCATTGTTAATGTCCTAAGACAAAGCAAAGGAGATGTTCGCGACATCCATTTTAATTTTCAAGTTTTTATATTTAATTTTTTTGTTTATAATGTCTTGCAAATATCGGTTGAACAGAACCCAACCGTCTTGGCCAGTACATTACATTTGATTTTACATGATGGATTATCATCCTTTATCTGAACATTTCGTGTTCTTATGGAATTGTAAAGACTGCTTATTCATAATGTTTTCATGCGCAGATGAAGCAGACGGTCCTTGAAGTGATACCATTATTTTGGCAAAAATTATATTGGTATTGGTAGACCCATGCCGTATAAATCTGCAATGATATTCATCAAAAATGGAGAGGAAAGACGCACTGGAATTTTGATGTATCTGTCGTAATACCGCAAAATTCCGCCGGCGCCTAATTGGCGTTTGTATTCTGCCAGCCGGTTGAGAGTGCAGGCAAAAGTAGAAAAGGGGCAGCAGCAAAAATTGGTACGCGTGCAACACCGAAAACAATGTTTCTGGTGCTGTCGCAACCAAACTGAGCATTTGGAGGTCTAAAATGCATTTCCAGTAATTTGGAGAATGAGAAAGAAAGCGAGAGATTTGGTATCTTGACAGTGGCGCCAGGACAGTTTCACAAATTTGTGGAAGTGTGAAACTGCTTATAAGTTGGACAACACCAAATTTTGGGAGATGCCGAAAGGTACCCAAAATGGATTGCCATTGATTAACTTAGCAACCGCCACTTGGTTTTCTTATTTATAGATATTAAAATCAGCACATGCTGCGCTTATATATAAAAACTGACGGCGAACGACTGAGTGGCTTGAATCGATGCATTGAGAAAGCTAGCATAGAACACATTCCAATAGTGACACACCGAGTCCCCTGTCACGCATAGCGGATAAGCAAAGCGCTCAGATCCCATGTGCGGCCATCAGTAATACCAGCCACATGGTGTGGTGACGTCACAAGCGTAGGGTTCGCAACGGAACACTCGAAATTAGAATACGGAAGGTTGTTGAGTGACAGAAACCACAATGGAGAAAACTAAAAGTTTGAATTAGCGGCGATGACGCCAAATTGCGCCTTAGGCATAGACAACACCAAAAAATTCCTGTAGGTGGTGACATCCTACTACAGCCCGCTTAAGAATAAGCAGGGCATTCGGCGAATTTAATGCTGGGGCGTACATGCCAACGGCAGAAGACGTACGTTACTGGGAACAATAGAAAGTGAACAGAATTCTGACACTGACACATCGAGAACATCATCATCATCGGCCATAATGGATGAAACACCCCATTTGACATACAGCGACATGTATATGTAAACAAGCATCATGCAAGAGGGCTATCAGATAGCGTGCTTGCGACTTGCCAAGCACAATACTATTGAGGGTAAATGTAGTGTTTGCTCAAAGATCGATACAATAAGGTTTTTAATTTCTGAGCAAAGTGCGGCCATCACCAAAAATCAAACTGATAAGTACTATTACTGAAGGTAAGGGACCATAAGTTCCTTAAATATAGAAGTGAACAGACACAGGAGAACGCCGTGTGATAAGTCGCAACAAGGTTGCACAATACATTTGCACAAATGGACATGGGTGCCCACGAACAGTATTTCAACAGATTTACGTTGATAAAAACCACAAAAACACCGGGTCTTAGATGCCCAACCCATTATCCTTATTTTTAAGAACCAGGGTACTATCGGAAGTACGTACAACAAGTTATTGCCCCATGCAACACAAAAACTGCACAGTCATTCAAATATTTTATCTGGGATACACGGGAAGCACAGTTTAGACTAAGTGTGCTATTCAGATATTTTCGATGCAAAAATATCAAAGAATCATGAACAAAACTAAGGGCCAGATGATTACTATTATTTTTATGAGCAATAATCTACCCTTAGATCGAAAATTAGTAAAGTTTTGACTGAGATATTGTCAAAAACATAATTTTAATAGGGAGTCCACTGGCCTAACAATGGGGCAACAGGTTGAGACTCAGATGCGAAGTTTGAAAGTGTAATCATGTTGTTTATATGTATGGACACTTGTTTAAAAAGAGTTTGGAGACACGAATCAATAATTATTGTCACGTCCTTTTGGCTCTAGGCTCGTGAACAAATGGTAAACACACTTTGAGACACAAATGTGGCAAAAGAGACTTTGGTTTTCAGTTGCATAAAAACAGTTTATTGTCAGGTGCGTTGACGTCGTTTACATCAAGAACTTGATAACACAAATTGTAAGATCAAATCAGCAAATCGTGCATAAAACGTTGGGGGTGTCCACCATCTACTTTATGTGTAAAGCAGCAAAACTCGCTTGACAGGGTATGAGAACAAACAAGTTGGTTTTGGTCTCTCTCTCTCTCTCTCTCTCTCTGTTAAGGACCCAATGCACCCTAGCACAGGAAGTGGCTCTGTGTGGTCGCTGGTTACACAACAGGAAGTGGCTCGGTTAAGGACCCAATGCACCCTAGCACAGGAAGTAGCTCTGTGTGGTTGCTGGTTCCAGAACAGAAAGTGATGTCTCTGTTAAGGACCCAATGCACCCTAGCACAGGAAGTAGCTCTGTGTGGTCGCTGGTTCCAGAACAAGAGGTCAGGACAGGAAATGCAGCCTTGCTAGTCTGAGTGTTGGTCAGCCAGACTACAAGTGGATGAGTAGAGGAGAGAAGCTTGGTGATGCCTCCCCAGGAGATTGTGTCTGAATGTAGATTTGTCTCTCCTATTTATACCTCTTAGGATGAGAGAGGTGCAGGCTGGGTAAAGCTAACCACTGCATCCCTCTCAGCCAATCAGGAGAAGGTATTGGAGGTACCCTCTGGTGGGAATACCTCTCCCTGCCTTCTGGAAAGTTCCAGAGCTTTTACACTTTTTATAAGTTTATTTGTACTAGTTTGAGAACTGCGTTGGGCTGTAGAAAGATAACCATAAGGGTTACAAACAATGTAAAAAAGGAGTAGGAAAGGTGGACACCTCCTGCATCCAATGCTTTTTATAGGGCTTGAAAATATTGATCAGAACAGAAGTTATGATCAAAAACGTGGGAAAAATCCCCAAAAACGTCACTACAAAATAACTAAAAACACGATTTAAACTGGGAAAGAAACCTCAGATCACCTTGCTTTATAGCTTAAAATGTAGAGGGGACCTAGATCTATTAACTAAGTGTCAGTTCAAGAAATAATATTAACGTTAAGGGACTGGGAAAATTGGATAAGTGAAAGTTAGGAAACCCACTTGGGTTTCTTAGGCAAAACATGACTGGCAATTTAGATCTACAAGGCCCGCTCTCTAGTGGTGAGATCTGAAGCTTCTTTCCCCTATTTGACACATTCCATTAGCATGACAATCATCTCAACACATATTGAAACACAAAAACATGATCAAAATGGACCAAACCGGAAGTGACTTACTGTCATTTCCTGTTTGGTCTGCTTGCTTGTTATTTCACCTAAAAATGTCTTAAACTTATGTTCTAAATGTGGGGATGCCGTACGCTCTGGCAGAGAATCTGCCAGGGCCATGACAATCCACAAACAAAAATCAAGGTCTGCCCCGGACCTGTGGGGAGGCGCCAAGTGTAATACTGAACATGTAAAATTAAATAAACTCACCCTGAGTGAACGAAATCACAAAGTGTCACCAAGACACATTGCACCTTATGCTTTAAAATGCGATATCACAGAGGGCTGTACTTATGAACAATTATTTAGTGTTAAAAAATAATCCACCTGGATTTACGCGCTTTCAAAAGAAACACTCTCTCTTTAAATAAGAAACTAAAAAAGCACTCGCTTTACATGACATAACCGCATCTGGGGTCCTGGTGGTGACCAGCAGGTCACGGTGGTCATTGACACGTCTGACATGTTACCCTCCTCGAAGGTGCTGAGGTCGATGTCTGAATCTGATGCATTTAGCTCCAGAACTTCCTGGATAATCAGGTCACAATGAGATGGTGGTGGGCTTGTGGTTTGAGTCTCTACCATTGTGGGGTTGGTGATCACTCTTATCCTGGTGGCCTGTGGCTTCCTTGGTGGCATGTGAGGTTCATTACTAAATAAGAATCTTGCCCCGGGTGCCTCCGGTAATGCGGGCGTATCAGCGCTCCCTGTTATTGGCGGGGTGGTGGCCGGAAGTGGCGCATCCAGCAATCTCCCTACGGTGTCCAGATGGGTGTTCGTGGTGGCTGATGTAGTTGCTGGGTGCACCTGTTTGTCTGCGGTGACCTCGGGGGTGTCGCTCGAGGTGATGTAGTTGATACCATTGGCTGCTGATTGAAGGATATCAGCATAAATTTCCGCTGGTGTAGCCTCGATCGGCGGGCGTGGCGGTGTCAACTCGTTGATCCAGTCGTCGTCCTTTCGGGTCCGGATGGGAGAAATTGGTGGCACTGGGTGGATAGCACTCCAGTCAATGAACCCATAGTTGTCCGAGGGTGGTTTGGGGCGCCATTCTGGAGATTGGGACTCGCATCCTGGTCCCGGTGGCATCTCGCTAGGTTTAGATGGCGTCACATGATCGATGGTTGCATCTAAGGATTTCACTGTGGCGGCCCGCCGTTGTTGGCTTTTCTCAGATTTGGATTTTTTGGATCCCGGTACTGGGTTCAATGGCAGGGAGGTCAGGCATCTGGCTGACGGCATTGGAGACTTACTGGTGTCCGCCTTTCGTCTGGTGGGTCTCGGCTGCGCTGCACAGGTGCTGGCGATCCCTTTGCCCCAGCCTGGTTGAGGTGCCTTAACGTCTTGTCGGGCAACAGGCCTTGGCTTTGCTTTGGTCTGGAACAAAGTATCTGCTGTTTTCTGAGTTGCACTGTGAGACGTCAGTCCCTGTGTGGTAGCGGCACTCTAAGTTCTTTCGGCCACCGACAGCGTGAACTTTGTTGGCATGTGTTGTGACTGGTCAGGATGACCCTCAGCATTTAGTTTGGTTGCTACTGTAGAGGTGTCAGTTCCTTTGGCCAGTTTGCCGATATCTTTAAGTATCAGCCTGGCTGTCTTTGCCACGGATCGCTGGTTGGTGTCAGGTGCTGAATTAGGTAGGGTTGTTTGCTGTCTCCTCTTCCGGCGATGTTGCTCTACCCTATCCAGTAAACTGGACAGTGTAGGTGGGGACGGTTCCCTGGGCATATGTCACTTCCGCTGTCTCTCGGCGTTGGATCCATGAGCAGGGATTCGTTGCGTGGTGCCCAAATATTCAATATCCGATGAGCTGGTTGAATTGGACAGGTGAGCTGGGGAGCATGTCTTGCTCTTTACTGATGACGCATCGGTGTTATCGTTGGCAGGACAACGGAAGTTCACCTCTGTAACCCCATGATGCTGTTGCCCTCTTTGCACACTACTGGTCCACATAGCTGGTAGTTGTGGGCTTCCGGTCGTGGGCTTGCAGAAGAATTGCGGTGATGATACCCTGCTGGTCAGCGCCTGATCAAGGGGCACCAGGTGGTCATCGGACTTGTACTCTGGTGTACGATACTCCTTACTATTGGCCAGCGCCGAGGTGCCTGGCTGAACCGCATTTGGTGTCTGAGGGGTTTGAGTGGTGTCTCGTTCTGGGCTGACAACCCGGGTGGTTGTACTTGCTTTGCCCATGTGCCACCCTGACGGATAGCCGCCCCCACCGTTCCGGTACTGCTGATGCTGCATCTTGAGGAGACCAGCTTCGTCGGTGGTCCCATCTACGTATATTAACTCTTCGGGTTGTCGGGGTCTGCTGACGAAAGGAGTGGTGCTGCTGACATCTTATACCGTATGTAGCGTTCGCCTTACGTCGTGATCCTTGTCCGGTTGTGTGTGTGCCACCACCCGACGCTCCTCCGACACTTTGGGCTGTGCGGAAGTGGTGTTCCGGCCACTGCTGGAGGGCGATTTACTCACTGACGAGGTGGTACCCCTTGCCAGCGATGGGAACACAGGCCTGTAGTGCCTGGCGCTGCGCCCGTCATCATGACTGGTCGCCACCTTACTTCCGGTTCGGTTGGAGCTGCTTTCTTGCTCCCTGGACTGCCCTGTAGTTTTCTGCATTCTGCTGGGGAGTGAGCTGCTCCGGCTGGACAAAGAGGTCGTACCCATTCCCAGCGATGGGGACGCAGGCCTGTAGTGCCTGGTGCTGCACCCACCATCGTGACTGGTTGTCACCTTACTTCTGGTTTGGTTGGAACTGTTCGCTTGCTCCCTGGACTGCACCCCGTACTGTGCTTTGCTGGGCAGTGATCTGCTCCGACCTGATGCAGAGGTACCCACTGTTGACGACGTGGTCGCAGGCCTATAGCTAGCATGGTACCCACCATCGTGACTGGTCTCCCCTTTACTTCCGGTCCGACTGGGACAGCTGGGCTGGTTGCTGGGCTGCTTGACTAGCCCACTCTTGCTTGTGCTGTCGAGTGATCCGCTCCGGCCTGATGCAGAGGTACCCACTGTTGACGACGTAGTCGCAGGCCTATAGCTGGCACTATGAGGTGGCCCCTCCTGGTGTTGCGGGATAGTGTGTCTGTTCGTGAGTCGAGTTGGTGCTTCTTACTATTTCCATTTCTGACGTTGGTGGATCGGTGGTCACCTCTAATGGGTATGGTGGTCTGGTGCCATCGTCAATACCCGGGGGTTGTGGTGTCTGCTGGGTGTAGCTGGGGGTTTGTTCGACTGTCACGGGTACTAGTGTACTTGCTGCGCTAGGTTGTGACGAGAGGATGACATTGTTCGCGCTGAGTTCCTTTCTGTCCCTGTTCTCCCTGCTACTTCAGGTTGCGGCGTTGGTGATTATGTGGTTATGGGAAGTGGCTGTCAGTGTTTTAAAATTACCACTTGTCTGGCCTTCTTCCCCCTTGGCGTTCACTGGGGTACTTCCGGTGGCTTGTGCTTGGCGGAATCGACTGTCAGTTTCGAGTGACAATTTACCTGTAGTTAAGTTGGGTGTTGGCCTCGATGAGGTGGTGTTGTTGCCGTGAGTGCTGGGGCTGCCATCTCGACTGCTGATTTCTTGTTGGTTTAGCACGTGGCCGTTGTGGTGTGTCCGACCTAGAGCGATGATGGTGACAATCTCGGGGTCTATTTCGCTGCTGATGGCATTTCTTGAGCCAGGGTCGTTAGAGCGTTTGCCGCCACTTAGTTCATCCCCGCCTAGGTTGTCTTGGCCTAGGGTGGAGCTGTCTAGGTTGTGAGAGCCTGGTAGGTTATAGGTGACGTCTTCCTCGGCCCGGTTAATACTCCTGACAGGTGACTGTGCCATGACAGAATACTGGGATGTATTTTTCTTTGTCACCTGATCTTTTACGGTGGCCATTGACTGGCTGGATTTGTCCAGGAAGCGGATAGGCGAACGTTTTGGCTTACGGTTTGGCATGGAGCGACACGGTAGTTCAAAGTAATCCCGCTGGTGGACGACACTTCCCACCTTGGTTATTTTGGTCGTGGTTGGGCGGCTGCTGTTTCCTCATCACTTGATGAACAGATGATGACTCGTCGTGGTGGTAGACCAGATGGACCGGCCATGGCGTTAGTTGGTGGTAAGCCTATTTCCGGCGCTAGGCCTACTACAAGTACAGTTCTCTCGGTACCTGGTGTGGTCGGGAGTTCTGCTGGGCCCGGCGATTGCTCTCCCATCGTTTGGCCATGTTGCCGAAGTAATTGTCTCCTGCGCTTTGAACCAAAGCGATTTTTACCCATTTTGCGGTCAAATATAAATTCACGTGTGCTTGTGATTGTTCGACTGCTGGAATGGCTTTCCCTTTTGCCGTACACTTTGTACGGAACATAACTAATTTCCTTTGATAGGTTGCATTGGGAAACGTGGGTGTAGCCGTATACTTTCTCCTGCCTCTGTCCACTCATTGCATGAACGCCCCCCCGGAAGTCTGTCTGACGTTTCCTTCATAGGTGTAGTGTCCAGATGGGGGCATCGGGCAACGAGAACTTCTGCCGGTCCTTTGCAGCGGGCGGACTCGTTGAAGAAATGCGACCCGCTGTGAGGCATGCCACTTCAGCCTGCCCCTTGTAAGGTTGCAGGTTGTTGCGTATGAGGCGTCACGAACGGTAAACATGACGACATGTCCGAAAAATTGCTGGATACTCTCTGCGGGTTTGAAATTTCTGGCGTTTTCAATACTATCTGGCTTGAGTCGACAGCCATGCCTGCGAGCGGATCAGCTTTGTGTCCATTCCTACCGACACCGAGTTGCACAGGTGTTGTAGCTGCCCCTTGTAGAGTGGCAGTCCTTAGCACGGGCGTCACGCCCGGTAAACTGGCGAACTTCCTATGTTCATCGTTTTTGGTCATGATATTTGTTTGCCTATCCACTGATCTGCTAGCTAGCATGATTTCGCCATTTTTCTTAGGAATTTTTGTCGAGTTTTCCTCAGAAGTGCACTGCACTTGTGACGGTTGCATGATGGGCGTCACACACTGTAAAGTGGCATTATTCCTCTGCTCTATGCTACGGGTAGCTTTATTCGCCAATGTCTTGGTCACTTGAGATTCTTGTACCCCAATTGCCAGTTGTGTTTCGGGCGTTATGCCTGATACATTAGTTTCCTCTTTCACTGGAATGTAACTTGGTGAACCTTTTGATGTCCTCTTTGTTGTTGGTTTCTGATGCTACCTATCTTTGGCCAGTATTAGTTCCGGTTGCGGTTTATCTGACGAAATATTTATTTCGTCCCTAGGTGGGCAATTTCTGCTCAGGGTGGTGCTCGGAAGTTTACCGGCCTCGGGTAATTGTGTTTTCGGTAGATGTCGGGCATTGACTGCCACTGTTGTACGAACTGGGAGAGTAGAGTCCGCCCATGTCGGTTTTGCATTAATTTTCTGCCATTCCTTTTTAATGGCAGAAATGCACTCCGGCGTGGGTTTGTCCACCTGTTGCCTGGGGCCTGGTGGGCCACGGGTTTCTAGCTTGGCCAAGTAGTCATTCGGGGGGCTACTTTTTACCCCTGCCGTCTTCTGTCTGCTACTGCCAACTTGCTTCTGACGAGGTTTGGACCTTGCTTTGTCTTTTTCCTGCGTTTGCGGCTTGCTCTGGGTGATTGGTTTGCCAACTAGGTTAGCCTTGCGAAGTGGTACCCCTGTGGTACCGTTGGGGTATTTTCTGTCCCACTGTAGTGAAAAGCACCTGTGAGTGGCCTTCACTGTGTGTATACAGTTTGGCTTAGGTTTTGGCCATTTCCTCCCAAACAGTGAGTAGGACGAAGTATACCTTTTTCTTGAAATTTTGTTGATCGTTTGAAGTTCCGACTGATCCAGAAGTTGAATTGCCACGCTGATTTCCATCTCCTCTTTTTGCTTAGACTCTGTTGCAAATTGTGGCTGAGTGTAGGTAACTTTGTCATCCGGTTTGTTCACAGCTGCCGATCTCTGTGTCGAAGGAGGAAATTGCAGGGTTGCATAAGTGACTTTGTCACTCTCCTGTATGGGTGTTGTACAATTTTTGCGTACCGGTTGCCTAGGTGGTGCTGATTTTACGACGGATGCATATGTTTTAATTTGCACTTGCACCTTAGGCGGAAAACATTTGAATGGTTTCACATAGTTAACCATCGCTGCCAGTTGGAGTGAGGGCTCCACTTTGGAGGAAGCCGGGCGTGCTGGTATTTGGGTAGGCATTGAAATGCATCATTGCACTGACTCGGATTCACTGGTTTCTTGAACATTCATTTGATTGATGGTCTCTGGCAAGATCTGCCCATTGGCCCAGACACAACTGTTTGTGTCCTCTAGCCCAAGGCGGAAGATCTCCACCTAGAAGTCGTTGGAGGCCAGCGATGAATGTCTTGACCTCTCTTATCAGAGGCTCATGTAAAATTGTACATTCCTGCAAGGTGCTCTCTGCCGGTTCCGGGTGCGCTTTCTGGGATTCTGTGTCTGTGTTGAAGTACTCGGCAAGACATACTGAGTGTTCTTTGCAGAGTGGTGAGGTCACGCTGCCTCCATCGGGATGTGTGCACGGTCCAGTGTACACTATGGTGGCGATAGTCAACTTCCTGTTTGGTGACTCGTCTAAGTCCTCATCTTCCTCAGCATAGTTTTTATTTTATTTTATTCA
>JAQGBY010006936.1:0-12403 GCA_034698785.1 Mycogona germanica | reverse complement strand
CATAGTAGCTAACATTTAATGCCATAGAGTAATGAATAAATTATTAGCTGTCCACAATAAATTTTGTTATGCCAGAAGGCATGAAACATTTGCTTCCGATTGCTTCGCTGGTGACGTATTTGAGAGCGCAAGTCGTCGTGATGAAAATTTAAGATAATGGATTGGAGAGACTTCTCCACATTTTTAAGATGTTGTATATTGTGGAACAATAATGAAGATAACGATGACTTCACCAGAGGCGAAAGATCCTTATAAAATGCATATAAACATGTACGTATATATCTTTAAAAAGAAAATGCAAAATTGATATGTGAATAACATAATCGTAGTGCTTGCTGACTATCTAATGCAAATTGTGCAAGTAGTACGGAGTGTAAATTTGTGGATCATCACTGCGCTGTAAAACAAAAATTGGTTCGCCTAATACGTTGCGGTGCGGTGCAGTAATTCGATCAAAATGACATCCATGTCTATTAATAGAAAAAAATTAGATTCAATTCATCTGCGATATTTACTCGTGCGTGGGAAAGGACATCATACCACATCTAAGTGGAATCTTGATGCGTGGTGGGTGAGTAATGGAGCTTCATTTGTTATTGCCAGTTAAACGGATAATGACCTTCTGACCACTGACTGTGACTCGGCGGTCCCAGGTTTGATTCCCGGCGCGGGCTCTCGAATATTCGATCTCGGGGTACTGATGAAATTGTGCCCCTCGTCATAGTGCCTAAGCACCAAGAAGGGTGAGGGTACAGAAAATCCTGTAGTGCAGTGACTACAGTGAATGGAAACTTTAAAAAAATGATTACGGCATAACCTTGCACAGAGTACATCCACTGACAATCATCATGGAAGAGACAAATTCTCTCACAACAGGAAATTTCTCATATTGCTGCATAGTGCAACGTGATTATTTATTTCTGTAGGGTACGAGTATAAATAAGGCTGATACCTTTACGATCCAACTCCAGAAGCAGTTTGTATAGCTAAATTGAAGATAGTGCACGCACTTAAGCTGTCCACGAGTTACACAATTTATATGAATATCGCGGACCTCTACACCTATCATTATTTGTTTCTCGTTTCCAGGAAACTGTATCTCTATCTAGAGTAGGAAGTACAGTATAATCGAGTTAAGTTTGGTGTATCACTAGAAGCAATGGTGCGAATTTCATGGAACAGCGTTTGCGCGTAAGCCATGTAATGCACAGATGCGCTAAGGGGGAGATTTACTAATCTTAAAACCTTATGGTCATATATCTTCATAAAATGTTTGGAAAGCTTTTTTAACAGTTTAATTAAACTTTATAGGTTAATTTGTGTCAAAACTATTTTACTGCTAATGTATAATTTCAATGAATCATCAAAATTTTTGTTATAGTGCTTCGTAACTATTGTAGTGAACACCTTTTCAACTTAAGTCATTTGGCCAAGCGCTAAACTTTATTGTATCACAATACCACTCCAATTCAAATCCACAATTCGCCTGATCGCTGAATTGAATTAGTTCGTTGCCACTTTGTATTTTATTAAGCTTTCATGATTCCTGAATTCAAATTATATTAATGTAATGTATGTATTCGTATATAACATGTATAAAACAGTGGGAAGTTTTCAAATTCACGATTCGCCTGATCACCGAATTCAATTATTTCAAACACCCGAATTATTTAGCAACCTTCCAAAATGCCATTGCACCGGTGCCTTCCAGCACAGAATTGAACGCAAATGTAGTTTGGCTGCAAAACCAGAAAGAATAGCACCGCGTCGACCTGTAATTCGATTGCGATTTTACGATTGGAAAATAACTGTCGCACTCACTAACCTAACGGCACCCGCAGATGCTCTTTCCGATAATTACGCGGGAGTTGACGCCAGGGGCGCCGGCCGGCAGCGTCGGAGGCGGGGGGAGGAATCCATTCGGCAGCAGCTCGTCCGGCAATAACAAACGTAAAAATGCAAGGGTTGTGTGAGGGCGGACGGGCATTCGGGACAAAACAGCGTCGTCCTAACCGAATCAAAACGACATTTGTCTGCGTACGGTAATCATGAAGTTCGCGACATTCCCGTGAGATGACGCCTCACTTGCCGCCAATTGCGCTATAATAATAATGATGATTTGTCAGCTAATTAGATTGGACGCCGCTCCTAAACGTATAATTAACTCCGTGCGTGAGAGTGAAATCCATTCAAGATATAAAAATGGCGATTGTCTTATTCGCTACGCCTCAAAATGGCGATGACGTCAATGGCCCCTTACTATAACACGATCCTAACGGTCGATATTGGCGTCGCTAGTTCAAACAGTTCGTTACTTTGCATGTATTCATGTATGGGTTTACTGAGCTACATAGTCATCAATGATTTTGTATGGATGATGACCAGAGGTAAATCCGTAAATGGTCAGGGCGGTCATTGGCTTCAGGTTCGGTTCATCCGAGTTCGATTTCATTCAAGACCAGGATTCAATGCGATATATTTTATTCAATTTCGTCTAGGGATTCACGATTTACGACAATTTTGTCGCGACAATATGCCAGATGCTTGCAGATCAAGATAAATTGGACGTCGTAAAATTGTGTTTGCAAATATAGAAACACAGGAGGGAATATTTGTAGTGTTCTTGCCAAGTTTTATAAGGCAATAAGAAATCCACGACGAAACAGGAATCCATTTTGCAATATCGAAGAATGCTTTGGAAATAGTTGGAAAAAGCCAATTCGAACTATTCTACGATACGTGAACAAGGGTTCCGAAAGCTTTCACAACAGCAAGATGTACTCGAATATTGTATCGTAGATGCTTTACATGAGTTGCGATTCAACTTAACAAAATTTCTTAGACGTTTCGAATGTGCTATTTGACGCAAATCGTTTTGCTAACATTGTCTTGATTTAATGCTTAAATATAAATGGCAAACTTCTTTACTTCGCCTGATGAATTTTTTCTGTTAAAATATTCCTTTAAAACAACACGATAATCACAGAAAACCGCGTTGATTCATTTTGCTATAGCGATTTTTATACCGTTTTCGCAGCTAGGATCAAAAATAGATTCTAAATTGCCCGCAAGTTATGCAAGTGATCAAGTGCTTACGTTCTTTTAATCCGCTTGATTCACTTGCCGGCTTGAGCTGAACCGGTATCCCCATGAAAGCATGAAGGCGGTTATTAGATGCATGTTCAGTCGAGTAATTATGTTAACAGTACATCTTCATCCATAGACCCCCGCCAACGAGCAATACCGTAAGAACCCACGCCGCGTAGAATTAGCCTAACGAGATGAGGATTAAACATCATCTGGCGTCTGATGCGCGAAGCATTACCTGTTCCTTACACCTCGAACAGAAACCCTCGACAGAGAATAATTCGGCGCTGATGTTATTAACGCTGGAACAGTTTTCAGTTTTCGATGCATCTTCTCGGAGCGTCATTTGGAAACGCAGTCACGATTTTCTCCTGATTGCACCTACGACGCTCTCTGTAATTTGGTTATTTGAGGAGGAGGGGGGGGGGGAAGAGGAGGTATCCGACATTGAGCAGGGCTATCTAATTTATGAATTAAACGCGCCGTGCGGTTGACTTCGCTTTCCCACTTTGGACCAACAGATAGGTGTTCTAATGACCGGAATACATTGTAACTGTCGTCGGCAATTTAACAACGTCATTAAACTGAAACAGTTTTCAGTCTGGCATATGGTAAGAAATTGTCGGTTTTAAAGTTTCTCTAAGCAGGAACAACTTAACTTTGTAATGCCCATTTGAAACCTGACACCAACAAGATTCTTTGAACATTTTCAATAATCGTGTATCCTGAAAGGAGGCATTTTTGTACAGAATCTTGTCTTCCCAACTTCCTGTTTTCCTAAACTGAATAAACTCACGCAATTCCAGAATTTCTATCGGATCCTGAAAGATCAACAATTTAATTAAACAAAACAGTTCATCACCCTATAAATAGTGAAATGCTATTTTAAATTAATACACAGAAGATGCTCTCTAGATACTGATTGATCAAAACAGTTAATCACCCTATAAATAGTCAAATGCTATTTTAAATTAATCGTTTAAATGTTATGTCGGCAGTAAGACAATCGAACATTTGCGGCGATTTCAACGTCTAACAACATACAACGTGATACTTTTAGCATCAAGTTTTAATGTGGAAAAAGTTTCGACATCATCTCGCAATCATCATAATCATTCACATCATCTTATGTAAATTCCTTCTTAGAGAGTTTGCGTAAGAGGGAGTTTTGCGCACAACCGTTCCCATGTTACCGTATAGACCGTCTGACGTCTGACAATATCACACGTCGAAAAAATAAGAAAACGCAAATTCTATGTTGGACATGTTGCGCAAAAAATTGAGACTCTTCTCTGAAGCACGTACGGGCTTATTCTTGGGTAACTGGTCATCAGGCTTCTGAAATCAGAATTTACTTTTAAATTATAACTCACGCCAAATTTGGCCACACAGGTCGACCAATTTCTACCTATCGGTCTTCTACCTTGTCGGACGACACAACCTTAGTGTGATGGACTGATGGTGTGTATACGTGCGCGGTACACCGCAATTTGAGTGGACACGCCGAACTGTCGAAGGAGATAAAACCGGCAGACCGCCGCCTATTCGTTACGCTCAATAAACTGAAAGTTGGAGTTGCACCCGGTTAGCATCCTATAGAGCTGACTATGCAACTTGCTTCCAACTGTGGCGTGTGGTTGATGAGGTCTCGCCGAAACTAGCTAATGGCGTTCGCTCGGTGTGTGCCATTAACCAAATTTGTGTTAGTATCACACACGCGCAAATATACGTGTAAATAAAACTTTAGCACTATGTATATGACATGGCTACAGAAAGTTAGTGTTGCAAATCCCGATGAGCGATTGTAGATTGCTTTCGGATTAATTCAATTCATTTTTATTATATTAAGAACACTTCAGTGACAACAAACTCTGCGAAATGGTTTGACAAGCTGTTTCAAATTATATGGCAAATATTACGGTATTTAAAGGGGAACTTGTTTTGGTCATTTCCAGAAATAATCAACTGACATTCTGCGCTTTTTTCTGTGAATTAAAAATCTACACCTGATATTATGGTTATCATCGGATACGTAAATGGTTTTTTCCACTGATAAACTTACATTTCGGCTCGGAAAGGAAATGTGAATATTTGTTATAATTTGAATACTTTTTATTTTACTATTTGCTCTTATAAAAGTTTGGAAATAGTTTGGAAATAATTATGACTGGACATGTTTTATGAGAGAATGCAAAATTTAAGTAAACTCTTGTAGGTAACTGTACGCTCACGACGTATTTCGTAGACGACGGTTGTCCAACAGTGCTCCTTGTCTTCAATTAGTTCGTACGGTGAGGGAGCAATTTAAAGATAATTTACTCTAGTCATTGGTAATTGTTTTGAAACTCGATCCCCGAGAGCAATCATGTTCATTCACAACACAGAATCGAAACGTTACATTTACCGTATAGTGATGAAATAAATGGGACGAATTGGTATCGAGTCAACGACGGAGCTACTGAGGCAGTCAATTAATCAAAACTTCAAAGCCAATTACCCTGATGCCGAGACTAGCGTTTTTCAATGGAGTTTAAAAAAATGGAAATTCAATTACAAACTCTTTCAAGAAGTTAGGAAGCCTTTTGTAGATTAGAGTTACTAGATTTAGGTTCTTGGAAGATACGTTTTACCATCTTAACAGTGGTGTTTACACGTTTCGAATTAGAAATTGTTTGAACAGAACTACATTTAAATTATCACAAGTGCAAACAGGAGACGAACAAAGTGAAGTAGAGATATAATTTAGAAGTAATCAAATAAATGGTATGCAGCTTCAATATATTTGCTGGATAAACAAAATGCTGAATACAGATAGTGATAGTTATTATTATAGATATAAATATGAAGGCCAAACCCAGGACACGACTTGAGAACTCGGAACTTGAACTCGGACACAAAATATTTGAAAGCGATGCTTGTAATTTTTTGTGGTAGGATTATTTATATCTATATTAATTGTTATTATTATATTAATTTTATCACAGAGAGTAATGATCAAAAAAGAATTTTCAGTTTCGCCTATTATGGCTTCATTGCATGTCTGTTTTTAATTCTTGGAACGAAGAGATCGCATAAAAGACATTTTCTTAGCGTCAGGTAATAAGCTGGCTTTCAAGATTGATTTTTAGACGTTGCCATTGATGCGATCTAAATTTGTACATGAATAGAGGATTAAGAGTTTTTTCGACTATTTAAAGCGTACGATCCTAATTAATAGCAAAAATGAAAAAGTGCAAAAGCACTAGCAGATTCGGATATATCTAACAACACAAATCTAGCGTTCTTGTGACCCAGTAAGTAGACGATGTAAATCGTAAATTATTCTAATTATTTTTGCGGAAGATGACGGCGTGTAGCGTGATCAGTCATCGAATTTCGGGAAAGTATCATTCCTTTCGTCACTAACTTTGGTACGCTAAACTATATAGCTTTGTGTTGTTTTTATTTAGTTATAGCAATAGATCAAGTCATAAATATGAGTTGATCCCATTTTCAAAATACATCAGAAACGTTTAATCTTGCATGACATTTTACGAAAACTAGTTTGATAAAATAAAATGTTTTTCGAAATAACGAATGCAACATCTCAAAATTTCTTATATGCTCAAAACACAAATGCTGTGTGGAAAGTTGATTAATAAAACATTACCTATACCTTTTGTACTAAAGTGCAGTTTGAGATGGCAACTCTTTTGACTAGTACACGTTCGAGCGACAGGTTTTCCCTCCACATTAAATCAGAAATGTGTATTAGTTCAATATTAATAATTCAGCAAGCAATAATCTTGGTTAATTGGTCAAGTACAGGATAAGGCATGTAAAATGTAAACCACATGTAAGGATATGTGGCTGCAATGTCTCAAATATACCAAAATAAGAATAAAACATTTTCATCAGGACGTTTACGGGATTATCATCGTACATATGAGTTGCGTATAAAAAATTCTCACCTCCGCTTGAAGGGCCGCTAGCGCCTCCGGATCCAGGAATTCCATGTCGATGGCCGAGGCGATGCTCTTGGGGGCCAGCACGATGAGGACGCTAACACCGACGGCCGACAGCAACAGCAGGCAGGACAGCGATTGCTTCATGGCGACAGCAAACTGTAGGCTCGTCAACGAAATTAAAAGTCAGACAAGACTTGCCACTCGTAAAAGTTATGCGGATCCCTCTCGGATTTACGTCCGGCAACAATCGTTTATTGACGACGACGACGACGACAAAAGAACGAAATTTGGGCGATACTGTTCAGAGACTGATAAAAACAGCGCACCGGAGCTGGAGTGAGAGATATGCGGAGGAGCCAACCAACTGGACAATAGATGTAAAGGATGGGCGACAATTGGGCGGTCGATTGTCGATTTTGTTGTTGACCGAAGAGAGTTGTAGTAATTGGTGCGGGGGAAAACTGGCTAAACCGGTGAGAAGTGTCCGAGGTGCAAAAAAAATATATAATTCAGTGTGTTCGTATTATGTACGTGTTGACTTGGGGAGAGCCAAAAACGTTCGGCAGAGATTGGCAGCGTCGGATTAGCGTCTGAGGAGAGCGCGGTCGACGATTCCGATTTAAGTCGAGCTCGGCGCTGTTGTGTGCGAGGATTTATCGAGTGAGGGGGAGTCGGCTACCGGAGGATGGTGGAGGTGGCGGTGGTGCTCGTGCTTAGGGGTGAGGTGGGGTGGTGGTGGTGGTGGTGAACTGCGGGGGCAAAGTTGCGGTCCCGTGAAGACGCACACACACACACGTACGGCGGGGCGATGCTCGCGTTGGCGGCGGGAGGTGTGCTCAGGGTGTGTGCGTATGCGATCGCGGGGTTCTATACCGTGACGGTGAAGAGGGCGACGCGGCGTGCTGTGTGCAGTTTGGAGTCCGGCAAAGACTTTGGCACAATGAATGAGAATCGAGGTAGCACTATAGCTAATGGCCAAATTGGCTTGGTTTTATACAAATCCTGTATCTGGCGCCGCGCCGCACGCGCGCTACGAAGTATCTTCGTGAGACCCAGCTGGAAACTCAATCGGTCCTCCTCAATCTATCTGAATCTGTTTGAAATAATTTAAATTCTGCTACAGGATTTGCTATTTGGTGAATGAGTCAACGATATTTTAAAAGTAACACTTAGAAGGATTACTATAATGGATAACAACAGAATCTTGAATTCAAATTCGTATCTGTCCAGTTCTTAATCAGAAGCAAATCTCATCTACGAAGATTACGTATACAAATAGCTTGAAGTAAATATTAAATCGTAATTGGTATTAAGCCAGCCTCGAAAATCAAACGATGTTATATCTCTCTTATTCCGCTCGGGAATGGCAACTTACGCAACATCTACCAGATGTTGTTGTTGCACTGTTGGGATCACGTCGAATAATTGAGAGCCAACGTCTGGAATCGAACTCAGGACCATGGCACCACAATGAAATCATCGCACAAAAGTTTGTTCACTTTTCTACTTAAAAGCCCGGTAATCACTGAAGTGAAGATAAAAACAAATCAGAATCGATTCCCAGTGACGCGACGTCCAACTCGTGGTTTCGCAACACTAGCTCAAATACATGGATGCCGGTTCTTAGGGGTGGGGTGGTGATATTCAGTAGATGTGAATGTGAGGAGGAAAAGCTCTATCAAGATTGGGGAAATTCAGTGAGGAGGGATTGAAAGTGGGCTAAGGGTTTGGAATAGGGGGAAAATCATCCGTGACGTCGATCGGTACGCGCATGTGCGTAAGAGCGACCGTACGTGCGCGCGCGCGCGGATGATGGTGGGGGTGGTGATGCTGTTTCTGTTGGCGTGGGTGGAATAGTAAAAGTATACTGGGGAGGGAACATCGGCATTTCTCTTACTGTACAATTGCAAGCTCAATTTCGGCTTCTCTGCGAAAACATACGATCATGCGTATGTACGATGGGATATGTGAACGGTTAGACGACGGACCGCTCGTTTCTTTCATCATTACATCGAGTTCCAAACGCTGGGAGCTACGTTAGGGGACCAGGAGGCGACCAGGTCCATCAACAGCCAAGATATCTGGCGGAGTATTTGTTGATTTAGTGAAGATGAAATGAGAACCTGTTGATTGGATACTGTTAGTCGCGCATTGACGTTTAGTCCCATATGAGAAATTCTTAGACCCCGGGTCATGCCAATTACATTATGTGTAGCGCAATTCGCTAATACTCATGTGGTGTAATTACGAGCTCTTATATGCAAATGAAACTCAGATGAAAGTTGCATTTATTTGACGCATCAAGTATAATCCCGCCGTTGGCAAAATCCTGACGATTTCAATTTAAGTTCCGTACTCAGAGACCATTAGTGCTGCCATCATCTTCATCAACATTTTAATCATCATCTAAAATTTGCATTTTTTCCCCGTTTTAGTGCGGCTGCAATTGGGGATACGATGTTTGAAGCATCGCCTGCTCTTGCCAGACTCGATGATTGTCGTGGGATACCAAGCTATGCAGTAGAGTGGATGATTTCGGTTTGTTGCGAACTCGCTAAAATATCCCAAAAATAATCACCACTAACATGACGACACTGCGAAATTTCAGTTCCTCAGCAAACTGATTTTCTGTCGAGTTTAGAAATGCAAGACTGATTCTCCTGTTCTATATCAGATCGGGTTTAGGAGAAAAATACAGAAACGCTAACTAATATACTTTTCCATTTGAAGAGGAAATTCTTGGACTGATGCTTTTTTCCTGTCTGAACAAACTCTTGTTCTGTGTATTACCTGTAGCCTTGGTCGAATCTCTTGCGTGCGCGCCCGATTGCTTTCTTCCGTTGTCGTAAACGGATTACGTTCAGATGCGATGCGAAGGCAGCACAAACTTTAGCGAAAACGTGAATGTCGAGTCGCATTACTGCTGTCCTTGTCGGCGCTTATGCCCATCTCGGCCTTTTAGTTAATCCGGAACTGAACAGTGTATTGAGCATCTGGACATACGGGGTTTTGTGCTAATTTGGTGCAGACATGCGTCATAGTTTTCTTTTAAACAAATACACATAAAGCAAATGGCACACGTACAGATGTGCACTCCCTTACTAATTTTTGTAAAAATTTGTTTCATTACATGACTTGCGCTCTTTATCAAAAAGTTTAATTGAAAAAACCAGAATCATGGGCAAAAACATTATTCTGAGGCCATTTTCTTTTCTTAACTTAATTTCCAAAAGACATTCATAATATTGCATTAAATGCCAGAAAAACTCAGTATGGTATATAAAATATTTTTATCAACACAATCCTTTTCATGATATCCTTTTCCGGATTCTCAAATAACTCCATATTCAAATACAGGTGATTTAATTCAATTTACAATGACGAATGAATACAGCATTTTCAAAATAATTATTAAAAAAATTACGTATTGTAGCATAGTTACGTATTGTAGTATACAGTATTTTTTCTAATTTTCAACCACTGAAATGCGTAATATATATATTCTGTATAGCACTGCAGGTGTTTCTGTAACCCCCTTAGCACTATACGATTGGGCACATTTTGGCCAGTACCTCGGGATCGAATAATCGCGATCCCTAGGGATCCGGTAATCGACATCCTCCTGTCGCAATACCGACTGGGCTACGACGAGTTGTGCATACTGAATAGATGCAGTGAATAGGCAGCCACCTCAATCGATAAAATGGTAGAAATTTAATTACAATCGGCCGCTTCCGCCCAATAACACGGAACTTCGACGGAAACAACAGAAACGTCATTTGTAATACGAGTGACGTCACTGCCCGATCATTTCGGTTGGGTTGGCTAGTACGGTAGACGAGAGCGGTACGGTGAAGCGGGTGCTGATTTTCGACCGTACGAATCGTTCGGATCAATCGATTACCTGACACAGCTTAATATAAATGTTCACCAGCTTCAACCAGCTACACATGCGTGACGTATTGATTCGATTAGTGGTCAATGAATCGTGACCGAATATCTGATGGCTGCAGTAAGGGGAAAAAGTATTTAAATCCCTGATTGGAACCAAAATTAGCCCTGAATATTAATTAGGAACATTAAATGAAATATTCTTCATAATCTTACATAAGCTGTTCGTTATATTTAGTACCGTCGAACATATTTAGTACCGATCGTCGCCACCGGTGGCGCTTTCTAAATTGCGCATTTGCTATATTGCATAAACAAATAGTCTGTATACTCTGTATTGACTGAAACTCGCAAAAAGCGATATTGCGTTATTTTCATTAAAAAATTAAAATAAACTTTGGACCATATTTGTCGCTAAAATTGTCACTCTCAAAGTTAGATGCCGCCAACTAGTGATGATGCGAGATGCGAAAAGTTGTTGCCTTTTCAGATAGATTGCAAAGGTTAACAAAAAGGCAGATGAGAAAAGAATTTTTCTTTTTTCTTTTTTTTCCCTTTTGTTCTAGGTAACGGAATGCAAAATGCATTGGGCGCAATCGTCTACATTTGTGTCATCCGAGTGGCGTTTCCGGGTGTACCCGCGTTTTAACTGTTGCCGCCAAGTCGGATACACTCCCACGTGAGCTACATGTTTCTCGTCCCATAATTGGCATCCGTTCCGTCCCCGTTAAATTGAATTACGTCGTTAGCGACGATTAAGACAACTACAGAGAACAAATCCGTGCAGTTGTTTATGCAGTTAGATAGGCTGCATAGTGCTCACAGATACACTCCTTAAGCCCCCTTGCCCACATAGGTAGATATCAGAATTTGACGTGGTGAGTGGTGTCGCTGCGAATTTGGGCGCGTTAGCGTCACTTGATTCAAGCAATTTTTAATGCATACAGAATAGTTAATTCGAGCTGGTACACCGAACTGTCTGAACACATTTTGAACAAATCAATACGAAAGGTTGAATGAAAAGGTTGAATGAAAAGGTTGAATGCACGGAATGTTTGGATCGGGTCTTAGAAGGATGTAGACTTTTGATAAATAATTCCGTCGTTATCATACGAGATGAAAAGACGAGCACCGTTCAAGTAAGTTAAACTTGTCCTTTCACTTGTGGTGAATATGTATATAGGACCGACAGGGTAGCATTTATTAAAAAGGGTTAAAGCACATAATGAGCAAATATTGTGACCCGTCACTTCAGTGAATTTAAAAAAAAAAAAAAATACATTGTAATTTCAAAATTTTCAAAGGCTCAAGTATAATGCCGCTTTGCGTTGTCTTCATATATAATCTTACAAGAACAGTGCCCGGCTTTGCCTGGGTTTACACCAATGAAATTAAATATTTATTGTTTAAATTTACTGGCTATTTTACGTTTTAACGATTGTCTCATCTATAACGTCAGTTTCTAGTTTTGGACCTCC
>JAQGBY010006935.1:0-12403 GCA_034698785.1 Mycogona germanica | reverse complement strand
GTCGGATTTCGACGTTTTCGCCGACGAAACCCGGACCACGCCACTTTTGGCGTCAAAGAAAATCGGGTTTCGTGTCAGATCACTGAAATGTAAGTCTTGGCTGTTCCATTGTCTCACTTAATTCGTTTCATGATCATCGCCGGTATACATGTTGAGTCCAGCAACATATCTCTTAATATTTTATGTTTAGAATGTATGTTGTCGGCAACTTCTTGAAAACATTTAAAACTTGGAAGCATTGGAAGCTTGGAAGCTTGGAAGCATTGGAAAACTTGGACGCTAAACATTGACTC
Organism: Mycogona germanica; assembly: GCA_034698785.1. Taxonomy (NCBI): domain Eukaryota; kingdom Metazoa; phylum Arthropoda; class Diplopoda; order Chordeumatida; family Chordeumatidae; genus Mycogona; species Mycogona germanica. The sequence goes on along the minus strand of JAQGBY010006935.1, from coordinate 12,110 downwards.
GCAATTAAGATTAAAGTAAAAGTATCCGAAAGTTGATTTTCAGATCAGACCCGGATAAATCAACACCAGACACGGCGCACAGGTAGAAAAGGCGCACCATGCCCAACTTTTCATAAAAATGGCAGATAGGGTGCGCCGTATCCGCATAGAAAGTTAATAGAAAATTAAAATTAATAAATCAGCATCGGTCAGAATCTAGTGCAAGATCTGGGTCAATTTATGTATCTGTCCTGGGAACAACTATTCAAAAGACAACTACATCAAAAGAAGGATCATCATCTAATCTAGTCGTCTATCTTTACAGGGTGGCCAAAAAAAACGTTTCGCTAGAACTTTGATCATAAAATTGAAAATCTTTAATATATTCCATTAAAATTTGGCACATGTTGGCCTTTACTTTCTTTATGAATTGGCCTCGCGCACGTGCAACTGCGTGACGTCATCATTCGAATTCTTAAGGTTCGCTATACAAGAGCGAAATGCGATTTGGTTTTTACTTAAAACAAAAAATGTCAGTGACAGGCAAATTTTAAAAGAATTTCCGAATAAAAACTGCTCGCAGAAGGCTCGCGGCCGGCTTGAAGGGCGGGTTCGATTCCCGACAGAGACCTTCGATCGGAATGGAAGTAAAGCCGTGGGACCAGTGCCTGTACGATTTCAGGTATACGTTAAAGATCCCTACCTAGGTAGCTTATATTAAGCCTGCATGGGCTGGGCAAACTTACCGGGTCGCTTCCTGGGGAGTTTTAGGGCGAACACGCTGGTGTACCTCCTTAACAAATATCTCGGTTAACTGGTCGTTCGACCCCCGCCATAGGCCCCTTCCGGGGCTGCTTGTGGGTATATATTGTTGTTGTAATTGTCTCATTCCCCAAACTATTGTATAGAAACGACAAGACAGGGTTCATGCTATCTTAAAATCCTATCTGGAATTGTTGGTTCCGTCTGCGTCCTTGAGTGCACACGGAGTCACCTTCCGAGGCCGGCGCTTGGACGGTTAGAGACTTAGCGCGCAGCTGCGAGAAATGTGTTTTTGCTCAGGTATATTTGCGAGTGGTCCCTGACCAGCCACGTCAGCAGCGCCGCCTGGTGAGGAACGCGGCAAGTCGGTCGTTAAACTCGTTGACGCGCGCACCTGAGTGTCTGACAGCGGGGCACCACGAAAACGTCAGAACTGAGAGGCGCTCCAACCCAAAAAGGCGCCACACTCAGCTTTTCCAGTGTGTTTGTGTGCATGTGTGTCCCATTGGTCCCCGTTCGGCGCTAGGAATTTATCGAAATATGCGCTTGTGTGATCGATCCTGTTGTATTCGCTAATCTGTGTGATCCACAGAATCTTTAATAGTAATGGAGATGATCGAGCATAACATCGAGTTGGTGATGCACGGCAAAGCGGTGGAGGATGCCGATGACTTTTGCGACTACTCCATCGAGGACCAGAACGAGGCCGTCGGTACGTGTGTGTATATGTTTTGGGTGGGGTGGAGTGGGTGTGCCGTGCAGGTGAGGAGAGGGGGGGAGTTAAAAAAAGATGTTGGAGATTGGGCAAGGTACGAGGTGGAGTCATGCTCGGCCTGCTGGAGTGCGAAGGCTCGCGTTCGACACATCAATGGACGTCCACTGATGTGGGTAAATTGCACAAAATTAGACGTGGTTTGTGGGGCGACTCTGAATTTTCGTATATTATCTACGATCATAATTTGTCACGTCTCTTAAGATCAGAGTGCACCGGTGAGGGTAATACAAATCTGAGGAAAACTGTTCATACTGATGCAGGACTGAATGCAGGACGAAGATGTTTACACCAAAGCCGTAATTTGTTCTTAAGGGCTTTCGTCGGAATGTGACGTTAGGAAAAGTCTGAATGTGTGACCTCGTGTTGTCAAATTGAATGATATATTCGGTATAAGGTTTGTTTTGTGCTCAACAGCTCGACAGTTTTGAAAAGGTGTCATGAGCTTCTCATTCTGTTTGGCATTCACTTTAGAAAATATTGAAGTGTCAATTTATGGTTATCGTGTCGAGCTGTTATTTCCGTGATCGCGGGTTCGATTCCCGACCGAGACCTTTGGAATTTTTCGGGCGAGAGAAACTCCTATGCACGCCTTCCTTCGGAATGGAAGTAAAGCCGTGGGACCCGTGCCTGTGCACCTTGCCATTTTTTTACGAGTTTAAAAACGTTTCGATACGTTCGAAAGAATTTTGAAAATTAAAAATTATCATTTTAACATCTTATTGCCCATTTTGACGAAATTTTTTCTTTTCGGAAGGTTACATTTTTTAAATATTTTTAGAATTTGGCTTTTGAGCAAGAAGCAAATTTGTAGAATTTTGTTAGCATCCCTTTTTAGTTTAGATTTATTTTGTAAATTCGTTTCTCAACTAATTGTTTGATCCGCAGGCGAATTTATTTATTTAAACTTTCTTCGTCTTGCCAAATTTCACTGCTCGGCCAATAGAAAAACAAATTCAGCCAAATGTCAGACTATCAACCCTATATTTCGGCCATCTTGGATTTAAGCTAATCGGCCCGCACTGGCATCGGCGGAGGTGTGGCTCTACACCGCCACAAGCCAACTTGATTAACAACCTTTAAATGAGACCACCTATCAATATTCCGCTCGTGTAGTTCAAATTGAGCTGGGGACATGAAAACTAAAAAAATTCAGACTCCACGTTCTGATTGTGGTGTCGCCCGAGGGTGACGCGGCGCTGTTACGACAAATTAAGTCACCCCCTACTTGTAAAGTTAACCTGTCCCGGACTAAAAAAAAGTGTCTCTCGCTCGACTGGCCATTCGGAGTCGAGCGTTCGCTAAAAAAGAAACCACCGAATTTGCAGTCGCTTAGAGATGGGGGAGCGTTGCTGTTTCCAGTATTGCGGCATAAACCGGCTCATTCGGTGACCTTTAACAGACGAAACGAATAAGTTAACGCCACCCAACGAAAGGGTTTTCTAAAATGTCTATTTTTGGTGGGAAAAAACTGAATTCTCTTCTGGGTCGATTGACGGCGGCGAGTGCGTGCCGTGAGCTAGTGTTGCCTCAGCAAGACCTCGCCCATCACCCCTTTTCCCCCTCATTATTAGCCTTTATAATGTAGAGAGAGAGGCAACGAAACTGCCATCTCAGAGGTTATCTATCTATCTATCGACGGGAATTTTTGGCATGAACGTGGCAAAACGATTCTGTTGTTGTTGCTCTTTTACTCTTTGGTTGGTGGCCACCAACAATACCTTTAAATGGCCGTGAGAATTTTTAAAGCCGGTTTTTCACATTCGAACAAGTCTGACAAGAAATTGTATACAATCACTGTTTTTTCAATTGTGGATTTGTTTTTGAGCTCTCCAGACATTTTTCTGCACGCTCTTTTGTAGTCGGCTATTCAATTATCTAATATATCGATGTCGTTAGCCTCTGGCACTAGAAAATAGCTCTGGGAAGAAGTAGAAATTTAGATGCGTCAATTACAAAGTATAGTATGTAAATTGCTACTGTAAAATACATTTGCTGAACGAGGACTATCTGGAACAAATGAAATATTGCAATAATAGTGTAATGAGGGAGTCCTGACATGACATTTTGATTTGACATTTTGAACGACATTTTGATATTCGTCATGAGTTTAAGCAGTTGTTTCCCCCCGAGTTCATCTGAAACAACCATAAATAAATGTGAATCTAAAAAGTTAATGTATAAAAAAATATGTTGACTAATGTCTCCAAATAATTCAAAAGTGCCTTAACTGCATTTATTTTCTCCATTCATTGTAGTCACTGCACTACAAGATTCTCTGTACCCCTCTAGGTGCTTAGGCACTACGCGAGGGGCGCATTTTCACCAGTACCCCGGGATTGAATATTTGAAAGCCCGCGCCGGGAATCGAACCCGAGACCGCCGAGCCACAGTCAGTGGCAATACCGACTGGGCTACGACGAGTCATACTTTTTGACTTTGCTGATCAGATTTTTTTTTCTGGATTAATAATATATTTATTTTTTTGACGAAATTTTTTAATTGAATTTCATCTGGTTCTGCAAGTTTTTATTATCACAACAATCGGATTTACTTTTTTTTACTACTTAATTTACATTAAGTTCACCTGATGTGAATGTCTCTTACATCTGAATTGTTCGCCTTAATTGATGATGATTGTCACTCAGTTCGGTTCTTTATACTTTCCATTTTATAATCGTTTTTGTATGCAGTGTCCAAGGGAGTGAAGCCGAGCGTGTCGTCCGACTTTCGTCCTGTGGTGCAAAAGTCGGTCACCTACATCGTGATGGGTGTGCTGGTCAACGACGAAGGTCAGGTGCTCATGATGCAGGAAGCAAAGAGCTCCTGCGCCGGCCAGTGGTACCTGCCGGCCGGAAGGATGGAACCAGGCGAAGATATCGAAGTGAGTCAGACGAAATTCTGGAATTTCGTTCTTGAAACATTTTAGAAATCTGAACTTGTGCCCTTGCGTACTGAAGAGAGGAGCCATATTTTTAAAGCCTAATTCACAGCAATTTGTAATTAGTAGTCGAGAATGTAATTTCTCTGTTAGATATGTTTGATATATTATAAAGGAAATTCGCTTTTCGCACCATCGTCGTCGTTGGGTACAACCAAACATTAAATAACAATGTCTATTCGATTCAAGAGTAATCGCCAACTCTGATCCCATGGATTTCTTTTATTTCATAAGTTTTCGTAGATCTGTGTAGATCTTTTAGGCTATTTGCTCAACATCGAATAACATCATTGTTTCCGGTGACTCCTTACAGGAAGCTACTAAACGGGAAGTGTTCGAAGAAACTGGACTAGAGTTCGAGCCCACCACCCTCCTGGGAATCGAGTGCGCTAGCGGATCCTGGTATCGATTCATTTTGACTGGCAACATTGTCGGTGAGTTGTCGGCGCGGGCACAGTAACTATAACGTCGATGCTCATCCCGCATGCATCTTCTGGAATAAGCAGGGTGAATTTATTTAATCATATTCTCTCTGTATTGTAAATCTAGGCGGATCGCTAAAGACGCCGGCCAACGCAGACTCGGAATCTCTGCAGGCACTGTGGGTAAAGGATTTGGGCGAGCTGAGTCTGCGCGCGCGCGACGTACTTCCGGTCATCGAGAGGGCCAAAGAGTACCATCAGCGTGGCAGTCAGTCTCCCTGGCACAAGCCCATCTTGCCCTCCGTGCGTCCTTACTCGCAGCTACTCATGCGACTGGTCGTTGTCATACGAAAGCGAGCCAAGTGAGTGGGCTCGTAAAAATAAGTCCAACCACCCGGTTTCCAAATAACTGCTTCCATGTTGAACCTGATCTTCCAAGAAAATAGTTTATTGACCGAAAATATGTTCAGATTCAAAAATATGTGCTCATTGATCAAGCGTTACTGTTTCTTACACATTTGCATCTTATGACAATGAAAATTCATGGTTGCAGTTATGAAAATCCTTGGCTAACAATTTTTAAATTTTTCCTCTGACAGTAATTGTGTTCACGTGTTGGTTTCGGAGAAGTCTGAACCTCATTTGCCCGTTTGCGCCATTAATCCGTCCCGAAGCATTTACTCCACTCTAAAGCGCTACATGCAGGTAATTTGAAACAATGCTTTCCCTATCCCATTTCCTGGATGGCCCGTTCTCAAATCTTAATATTTTTTTATTTTCAGGAGGTATTCGGATCAGATTTGCCTCCACATAAGCCTCATGGTGAGTTAATTAAATGTAATTTTTTTTTATCACAAACAATGCTAAAGGGAGCAATACTTTATTATTATTTTAAATTTCCAATATTTTGCTTCAAATACAGAAATTCAGAGATACAATTGAGATTGTACTGACTTTGGCACATTTGTGTGCCGCAAACCCAATTTCAAAAGATGGTTGGTACAGCGAATGCTAGGCTTAGACTTATTTAAAACTTGTTGAAAAGGGGTGTCCAAGTACGGTTAAGTCGATAGCCTACTTTTCCTTGGTTTGACCTTTGCTTGAATACTGCAGTTCCATCCTCACAATGTGGGGCTTGTTTAAAATTGTTTAAAATAATTCACTGAAGTGTATATCACAACAGGAAAATTCTGTACCCCTCTCAGTGCTTAGGCACTATGTGAGAGGCACATTTTCACCAGAACCCCGGGATCGAATAATCGAGAGCCCGCTCCGGGAATCGAACCTGGAATCGAACTCCGTCGCTAAACCAACTGCGCTACGACGGGTCGTACAATGTGGGGCTTGTAGGGGAGACATAATTCTGAAGGGGGATTGTAATGTTGATATCAATCGGGGAAATTATGTGTCCAGCTCCTAACAGAAGTAGAAGAATGAACCACACTAGAATGGTGAACGAGCTTCAATGTACATCTGCACCATATTTTAACTCTTATTTCCCTAGAGTGTGTAGACAGTGGAATGGCCTGACAATCTCAAATTCAGAGCCTTCTAAAATAAATTTATTTCTGTCCCCAACTGATCTTTTGACCCCCGCCATAGGGCTCTCTCTTGGGGGCTGCTTGCGAGTAAAATTTGTAATTGTAATTTGTGAAACTAACTACTTGTAAACTTTTATTCCGTACGCAGGCGTTCTGTCCATGGAGCACAGTGGTAAGCCGATGCACGAACACGACGGCATGTGTCTCACACTTCTGGTATCCGTCCGCGCTGCACTGGAAGAGGTCAGTCTTATCGACTCGTGTTTGACGTGGCTGGAATTGAGCACCGGGGTGGGTAAATCTATTCTGGATCGGGTCAACAAGAACATGACTGTGCCGCTAAACGTCATCCACTGAATAGCTCCGCCGCCACCCTCTTCTCCCGCCTGGGTCCGCTCCAACACATCACGCACTTTTTAATTATTTTTCTATGATACGGCACCAGTCTCCTCATCGCCAATCGGTTACTGCGCATTTCTTTCTGCTAATAATTCTTGATCAAATTTTATGAGTATATTTCACCCCGAACTGCTATTACGCCGTGACCTGCTAGGTCTGCTTAAAAACAAAACGTTAAAAGTACGTTTGAGAAGGTGGCGTTCTCATTTACTAGCGCAGGGAGTAGGAATTTTAACTGACGTTTTATTGGCTCTGCTCAGACAGCTTCCGACGGATTAATTTTGTCTAATTGTGCCAGATTTTGCGGAGAAGTTGGCTGTGGTGTTTTGTTTCATCTAATTGTCTTGACTTTCTCGTGCCTAGCACAAAACTAATTAACTTCTATTAGGTGAATGCGCAACTTCATTGTTGCGTTTTTTTGTTGTTAAGAAGGCAATTGGATATTTTTTTAGCATTATCTGTAATTGTATGATTTATTTTATATTTTTTATTAGTTTTATTTTTACGTCCATTCATTTTTGACATTTACTGAGTATGACATACTGAAACATTCCTGGTCAGTAAATATTTTATTTACGAGTTCAATTATCTGATCAACCCTGTGGCACGGTCTAGGACTAGATTTTAAACTTATAATTTGCTCGAAATGATTGTGACGCGCTAATTAAAATCGGCTCATTTTTTTTTCTTCGGTTCGCTATATATATATACTACTAATTATGGGGGTGGTTTTAATTTGTAAATATAATTATGTCACTTATGAATACGTGCACTAATGATTCTTTGAGCGATTTACATTTTCGATTATAATCTAAATTCGAATCGCAGATGTGCACATATGCTGATGCCGAGATGATTTATTATATAGATAAAACTGTATAGATATTGAAAATATTTGATGAGCTATGGAAGTGTACATTCGAAAGGTGGACGTCTTATATCCTTAATCATGTGAGCTTGGCTTTTTATTTAACTTTTTTATAATTACTCATCGAAGCGTCGGGTGAGTGCCGATGCCTAAGCATCTTAACTCCCTTCCTTATTTAAGTTTCAACGACTAAGTTTTTTTTTTATAAAAAAAATTCAATTTCTTTTTTTTTGATCATGTACCAGGAAGTGTACGAAAATGTTTTTATAAAGACGTTAACACATAAATTTTATTCTTGCCACACTTAATTCAAGAAAAGAAAAGATATAATGATCCTCTTTCAACGACTAATATTTGTATAATTTTAGTTCTTAATTATTCATATTTGTTATGTGTACTTGTGATAACATTGTTTTATGTTTTTCCGAATGTAAGATCAAATCTATTTTGAATTATTAAATACTTTTGTTTCATAAACACTATTACCATTAAACTTTAAGGCGGGCAACGTGAAAGTGCGGCTTTTAAACGACTCAATTCGCCGTACGATTGTATGATCACCGTGGTACTTCTGAATTCACAACTAATTTTACGATAGCAAATGGTCTTACTACTCACTGGACCAGTGGCACTGCTACGCTAATTCTGAATAATGTATCTGGCAAAGTATGGAATTTTCTACAACAAAATTTACACCTCCTTGCTAAGTGGTTCCCTGGCATAGGGTGATCAGAAATTAACACCGAACAGTCAAACAATTGGTGAATCAGTGATGAATCTACAGCTGCTTGGAAAAAATGCTTTATTTACTTATTTGAAATAAAAATCGGTCAACGCCAATATAAATGGACACGGAAGGTAAACGTTGACATGAAATGAAACAGTTTCCTGGATCATTACGGCAGCAAATATAATTTGTTCCCCCACCAATGTTTCACGGATAACTCTCCACAATTACCTCACCGGTGGTCCGCTCCAGTCTGAATTGCCCAGTGGTGGCCTCGAACAGGATCTCGTTGATGCGACGCTTGGCGGTTTGGAGCGAGTAGGGATCGTCGATGTTCTTGAGCTCCTGGGCGACATAATCTCCGAAGGCAGTGAACCTGTCCTTGGGTGTGCTGTGATGAGGTGCGGCCATTCCGGAGGCGACCTCTCGTGGCAACGAGTTGCCAGTGGCGCACGAGCCGATCTCCGGAATAGGATTAATGCTCGGACATTGGAGGCTCGATGTCGGATCCTGAAATTGGGAAGAGAACTGTCAAGACTGTCCACAAACGCCAGGTGAACTTAATAAATAATATTAATCTGTGGAGCAGGTTTCGCGTGCAAAAAATTTACTCTACATTTTTTTTCCCCGGTCGACTTCTAGAGATTCTATATGCGCTGTGCTTTATCACAAGGCGACACATTTGCTCACTGCGGATGAATGCAGGTTACAATTTTTTTGCCAATATGGAACATTGAATGGATTATAGTCCCATCGATCTATTAATTGCAATGTCCAATAGAGGGCACCTATAGTAATTTTGTTACACCAAATCAAAACGTCGCACGCGTCACTTGTAAGTTTGAAAAAGTTGTAGATATTATCGATGACCAGGATCGACATTTTCATTTACCGAGATGCCAAGGTCGTCCTTCGGTCTGCGCTTCAATTCGTATGCGATGTTATGCAAGTCCTTTAGTGTAACCGCCTTGTGTCTGGCTTGCATAAGATGCGCCTGTAAGATGATGGAATAATCATTAGAAAGGAGTCACAAATTACACCCTCGAGGATCGGTCGCAAAATTGACTGGTATAATGCCTAAGCATCAAGGGGGGTACAGAAACGCATGTAGTGCAGCGACTACAGTGATATGAAATAAAGATTTAAAAAAAAAGATGAAAATATATTTGTACCTGAACGGCCTTCTTGTTGGCGCCTACGGCAATCATGCGTTTGACCTCCTCGCGCAGCGGTCCGCGGATCTTTCGTTGGGGCGCCGAGCGGATGAACTCCTCCTGGCTACGCGACTCTGTGCAGTCGCTGCTGTGCGTGGCCACCATCTCAGAAATAGTCAGACGCTGTCGTCGCCGGTTGAAGCGCAGTTTAAAGTACATTGGACAGCCAACCAGCATGGTCCTAGTTAGACATGAGGACAAAAGCTAAACTGGTTACCAAAAAGCGCGTCCAAAATCCAAAACCCTAAAATGCAGTCTTTTTTTTTTTTTTTTTTTAATTCACTGAAGCGACGGATCACAACAGGAAGATTCTGTACCCCTCTCAGTGCTTAGGCACTATGTGAGAGGCATAAGTCATGAGAGGTCTTAAAGGGACGCATAGGCTAGGCAAAATTATCAGGTCGCCTCCTGGGGGGTTCTAGTTCTAGTTCTGGACCTCCTTAACAAATAGCTCAGATACAACTGGTCGTTCGACCCCCGCCATAGGCCCCTCTCTTGGGGGCTGCTTGTGGGTACAAATTGTAAATTGTAAATATGCACAATCATGGAATGCTCCCGTGTACACGTGTACAAGACTGGGCCAATTTCCATTGGAATGCGTGGAAAACTGAAGACGATTTTAAAATAAATAAAAAATTTAAGCTTTGGTTTCAGAATTGAAAATCTCAAATTTTTGAATTTTGACACAATGCTAACGATGCTTAGAGGCGATCATGGTCCTACACAGTTCATTTTCAAAGATTGACACCACTCACTTGGTTTTTCTCATCCCGCGTCCTTGCATGTGAAACGAGCGACCACCTTTGTTGCACCAGAATGTGACACTCGCGTATCTGAAACGGCCCAACAGATATATGATTTTATTAAATTTTCCAAAACTCGTAACGACACATAGCCTCAAAAGGTGTGTGCGACTGGTAACAATTACTTAAACTGCTCCATGTGCGGGCCTTTCAATTGGGTGGAGCGACGGGTAGCCAAATTCACGAAGTTCTGCTGCTCGTAGGCATGCTGTTGGGAATAAACAAACACAAACACGCCTAGGTGAAACATGTATATGCCTAGGCAATATTGGGTACAAGAATAAAAATGTTTGTTGAGATTTACAAGCCTTTTACTCTCAAACCCCCCACCCCCCTGGGGCGACCTGGTAATTATATAGAAAGTGTTCAGGAACACGCAGACAGATATTATTTAAAAAAGAAAATTAAAACTAATTTCCAAATAAAAACAGTTAAGTGATGTCCGATATAATATTTTAGACACTTTTAATCCGTCAGTTGGAGTACATAAAACACGACTTTAATTATGCCTAACCAAAGCTTTTTAATGTAGAAAAATTGCAGGACGACAATTGCAGACAAAAACAAGTTCGTAGAATAAACAAGAATGTTTATTTTTTTCGAGCTTAAAACATATTGTATACAAAAATTACAGAGGGACCAAATTGATGTTGATTGTTTAGTTCTGTAGTTCGTGACCGTCCGTGTTCAGAGTTCGAAAATATATCCCACAAGCCACGCGGGCATTCACCAACTCCGAAAGGCGTACAATGAAATTTCTCTCGCCAGAAAAATTTCGAAGGAAGGTGTAGGTCGGGATTGAACCAGCGATCCGGGAGGAATAGGAGGCAAAAACGCTAACCACTAAGCGACTCAACACCTTTACATGTAACCATTAAGGGCGACGATTTCGCATGTCTTCTTTTCTCATAGATAATGTTTGTTGTTTAGTAGGACGTTTTAACGGCTCTTGAGTGTAGTCTGGCAATTCTTTCCTACCTTAGCACGCTCAAACTCCTCGTAGGAGTTGAAATGGGCATCCTCTACAATGGACATATCAGCTGCTGGGATGAGGAGGGTCCTGTGTACTGTTGTTCCTGTTCAGTTTCGCTGGATGCTTTTCTGGTCTCGGTTGATATTTGAGGCAAAGCCACACTAACCCTGGATACCAAATTACAATAAATTTATATTAATAACGTGATTTTTGGGAGTAGAAAACGAAACCTGGAGTTTGTTTCACTTCGGAGAACACGAAGTTTGCGTCGAATTTGAACAATTTCTATTTTCTAGAAAAGTCTTCGTACACACTGAATCGAAATATAAGATGGGATGGCTGCGCTTTGACAATGATCATTAAGACACCATATTTTTGGTTGAATTCGACATACAAAATACCAACTCCACGTCATCCAATTCGGTTTCCCTCATACTGTGTGAATATCATTTTTAAATCGTCTGCATATTGAAAACTTTGTTGCCAGATAACTAAAACCGCATATCGTAATATCAGTTATTTATTATTTTTAGTCTAAAGATAGCTAAAATAGAAATAATTCATTAAAAAAGATATATTAATATTACTAAGTAATATGTTTAAATATATTAATCAATAGTATAAGATAAAATTGTCAAGAATTGAAGCCAAGACAATTAAACAAAATCGGTTTTAGAACGTGCCTTGTTCTCTCTTATTTGAGCGTTTC